>KZ071217.1:71308-87720 GCA_002091845.1 Anopheles cracens | reverse complement strand
AGCAGTAGGAAACTTGACTTGTGTTCAATGCTTAGACCAAAGATCTCATCAGATACATCTCCAAGTAGACTTTGAAATAAAAGAAGTCGTTAAATTGAAAATATGTACATTAAATCGTCACGTTAAGCAATAATTGGTTCCCATACTCTTCTAGATATGCATCCCAGGTCTGAATCATCAAAAGACTGCACTCTACAGGAACAACAAGGAGCGTACTTCTGGCCATATCAACGAAGCCAGGTCCAAGAAGTCAATGCTGCCAAAGAACCTGACATCGGACATTCTTCCTAGCGCCTAGTGATATCAGGAGTGTAATATTCAACGATGAACGGAACATTAAGAACTGGCTTGACATTTTCTGCGCAGGGTTTCCAACATCAACTCACACCTGCGTGGTAACAACACGTGGTGATAGAACTTTTATAACTCTGGTAACACTGGGCCACACCTTCAACGCTTGGTAACTATGGAAACCATTAGCTTCTAGACTCCTAGACTTGGGTTTCTCCTACATTTCCAATCTTATAGAGACAGCTCCAGAACTACGTTTTCTAAGGATTGTATAGGCAAGTCCCTTTCAACTTCACTTGTCGCATGTCGCTCACTCCATTTGTTCCACTGTTCCAAACTTATTCACTGTTTCAGCTTATTTCATCGTACATTCTTTTTCACAGATCTTGAGAGCATCAGAACCTTTTCACTCAGTTTCACATAGTTACAAATTTCGCACCAAACACTTCTCTTTTAGTCGTCTTACCTTCCGAATTTCCGCCTTAATCCGGCGCAGATAGCTCTCGGACGCGTAGTCATCCGGCCGATCGTGCGGATTCAGCTTACTTGGATTAGCCATTGCCCGCCCGTCTCCACTGTTTCAGCTAACTTTGCACACTTTTCAAAGGCTCACGTTTGAGTAACTTTTCTCCATAACTTCACTTTCACTGGCACGTTGTCATATTGCACAGCGCAGCAATCGGCCGGGGCTCCGACTCCGGCGGCATCCGAGACGAGAATGCCGGAACAGAGATCACCGCGGGCGCGTGTCCCCTTCTCTGTCTCTCTCCACGCATCCCGATCGCATTCCCCCACGGCGGACATGCACACATTATAAACATTATCATGATTAACAATTTAACCAAATTCCCCCACACCTTCCCAGTGCGCGAACGGAGCAGTGGGAACGAGAAGTCTTCCATCCCTGTTTCCCTCACGTTCGAGTCGGTGATGATCTTCGGCTCGGATCCCAGATCCCGAGACGTGGGTTCGCTTCGCTGGTCTTTTCCCACGCCACGGGGACCAACCTTTTTTCCACTGCGAAGCGAAGTAGCAGCGGCGGCAGCAGCTGACCCATAAACCTTCTCACACACTCAGCCGCACGCACACACGCGGACCCCTCGTCATCGTCGTCGCCGGGCGTCGGTCGACACAGGATGTAAACAATCTAAAGCAGCCGTAGAAGCACACACACACGCACGCAGTCGGTGGGAAAAAAGGGGGAAACTTATGAACTTATGTTTCTGCCGTTCTCCGGTTGCTCCGTGATCCGTTCGACCAGCCGCGCCGCTACGGTGGGAACCACACCACCACAAGAACGATTCTGTCTCCTTCCCGTTCCTTCGCGTGTGCAGCCATCCAGAAGAAGCGGCGTTTCGGGGTTCGAAATTCCCACACTTCTGCCACTTTCGAACGCCGAGGGGAAGAACTCCCTCGTCCGGAAAGTGAAACGCGGGCACGGGAGAGAGAGAGAGAGAGAGAGAGAGAGAGAGAGAGAGTCTAGTGATATCAGGAGTGTAATATTCAACGATGAACGGAACATTAAGAACTGGCTTGACATTTTCTGCGCAGGGTTTCCAAGATAAACTCACACCTGCGTGGTAGCAACACATGGTGATAGAACTTTTATAACTCTGGTAACACTGGGCCACACCTTCAACGCTTGGTAACTATGGAAACCATTAGCTTCTAGACTCCTAGACTTGGGTTTCTCCTACATTTCCAATCTTATAGAGACAGCTCCAGAACTACGTTTTCTAAGGAAGACCCGATATTTTTTCGATTCCCGACTCCGTGATTGCAACTATTTTTCCCCACCCGCTTTAGTTAGTAATCAAATCGTTTCGATCTTGAAAGCCAAACTGGCGTCCATAAATAACGTAACGTCAAAATTCAAAACATAAAAAAGCAAAAAGGATACCGTAATATACTTACTCGTAAAAAGAAGTGTTGCACATATACACAGATACAAGAAGCATTTCGATCGTTGCATTTGCAAAACATTTATTTAAAGAATATGCTGTTAGTCCATCTCTCCTTCGAAATGATGCTTCGTGAAGGAAGCGGCATGGCATCCATCCCTGGGCACACACGCGCACAGATTGACACATCAATTCCAGCAGTTTGGCTAACACATGTAGTAAACTTTGTAGTCCTGCTGTGTGCCCCTCTCTACTCGTCTTGCACTGTTGCACCAGCAGCACAGCAGCAACAGCATAGTAAGGTGTGTGTGTGTGGGTTGTTAGTTAGAAGCTTAACAGTAGTCTTGGAATATAAGAGTTATAAATTCGCAAAGAAACCCCCTGTGCGCCACTGTGGCCGCATGCTTCACAGGACGGGGTCGTTTCGGCCGGGGCAGTCAGGGGCAGTTGGTTAATCTCAGAGTGCTTCATAAGCATCGTCCACGCCAGTAGCAGTCGCGGCAGTAGCATTGTCGCCATCCTCGTACGCAGCATTCGATTGCATCTCCTTCAGGAACTCGTCGACGTGGCTCTTGCGCTTGCTGCTGCGATGATGCTTGCCTTCGCTGCCCCGTCCATCGTCCTTTTCCTTGCTCGATTTCTTCGATTTCTTGTGCTTTTTCTCTTTATCCTTGGACTGAAACGAAACCGTCGGATAGAGTGAGCACATTGCAAAAGGCACACACCGAGTGCTGCCAACTTACCTTAGTCGAGTCCGTTTCCTCCTCAAGGATGCCTTCATGGCGCGTCCCATCCCACGGTCCATCCTCCCCGTCCCGTTACGAAACGCCGGCGAGAAGTGTGAGAAAAAGTTAATCCTCCAGCCAGGAAGCCCCTGGAGTTTTCGGTGAGTGTTTCTTTTTGCTGCTCGCTCGACGGCTTTCCTTCCTGCTTGTTTTTATCCCACTGCTAGGAGAAGGATGATGGTGCTCGAGCGCCTTTGCTAGGATGGTCTTTTGATGTGGTTTGAACAAACTCACACCGGATATCGAACTGGCCAACCGATGTGGCCACACGTTTGTCGCTGTGCGCTGATGAGATCAGTCTGTCCCACAAAGGACGAAGCACGAAGTGGCAGTGGTCGAATAATTAAATTGTGTCCTGTGCTCGTTCGATTTTTTTTACCTGAAATTTGTATTAAATGAAAATAAAGAATGCACGGCATTGAGAAAAGAAGCAAACAAGTAGTGTATAAATCAGATTCGCGTTTCAATTACTATTCTGGCAGGCCGGTATGGAAGAAGGTAAGGTAATTAAACAAGAAAAACAACATAATATTGTGTGCATGATTAATATTTCTTTAGAATTTATTATTATTTCTGTAAACCCTTTCCAAGAGACCCGATATTTTTTCGATTCCCGACTCCGTGATTGCAACTATTTTTCCCCTCCCGCTTTAGTTAGTAATCAAATCGTTTCGATCTTGAAAGCCAAACTGGCGTCCATAAATAACGTAACGTCAAAATTCAAAACATAAAAAAAGCAAAAAGGATACCGTAATATACTTACTCGTAAAAAGAAGTGTTGCACATATACACAGATACAAGATGCATTTCGATCGTTGCATTTGCAAAACATTTATTTAAAGAATATGCTGTTAGTCCATCTCTCCTTCGAAATGATGCTTCGTGAAGGAAGCGGCATGGCATCCATCCCTGGGCACACACGCGCACAGATTGACACATCAATTCCAGCAGTTTGGCTAAAACATGTAGTAAACTTTGTAGTCCTGCTGTGTGCCCCTCTCTACTCGTCTTGCACTGTTGCACCAGCAGCACAGCAGCAACAGCATAGTAAGGTGTGTGTGTGTGGGTTGTTAGTTAGAAGCTTAACAGTAGTCTTGGAATATAAGAGTTATAAATTCGCAAAGAAACCCCCTGTGCTCTTTGGTATCGATCGAAGCCCAACTGTCGTAGTTCGCATCATCGGGCTTGCTACCGCCCTTCACCAACCTCGGCGCAATTCGCTCCACTTCCAGCTCGACGCTCGAAAGCGACAGCTTCCGTTCTACGTCGTCTTCCTCGCCGCTGTGGTTGGCCGCTGCTCCAAGCGTCAGAGGGCCGGTTGCACTGCGCAGGGGACTGGCGCTCTTCACGCCCACGGCCGTGCCTGTGGCGGGTTCATCCAGTGCTTCGGCTGCATCGCCACCGGGATCTTCGTCGTCAAACCTAGACACGAGCGGGTTGTGACGCTCATCGTCCTCGTCGTCACTGTCGACGGCGGACGCAAATGCGGTCGTCTGCTGTCGCGCCGAGCCCGCATCGTGCGTATCCTCGAGGAACGATTTGTCCAGCACACCCCCGTCCGGACAGAACTCGTCCACGTTGTCGATCTTTCCGAAACCCATATCGGACGACAGTGAGGTCATGGTGGAACTGCGCGCCGGTTGCTCCGGCAGCCGCTGCGGATTGAGCTTCGTCGTGTTGACGGCCGTGGTGGAGGCGACGGCGAGATGTGAATTCCGATCCGGCACGATGATCGGATGTCCTCCTCCGAGAATGATGCTTTTCGTCGGGCGAATTTCCGACGGGCTGGTCGGGTTGGACGTACCTTCCCGTGCCTTCTTCTTGCTAATGAGATTGTCCAGGAAGCGTCCATAGTCGGAGTCGTCCGATTTCTGGAATTTGAAGGTAACGTTATGCCGATTTGGGGAAGAAACGCACACACAACAACGTCCAGAGTCCCACCTGATACTCGTCGATCTCCAGACGGCAGATATCGAGATCCTGTGCGTTCTTCCTCAGCGACGCCTCGAGGGCGCTTCGCTGCAGGTAGAGGAATGGAATGCCAAAGAACTTGTGCAGCAACCGCAACCCGAACCCGTTGCGCATTGAGCTATCGCCGTAGATGATCTCCCCGTTGCGCTCCTGGCTGGCCTGCTCGACGAACCCGTGCACCTGCTCCGCCGTGATCACCCGATGGTGCCCCATATCACAGTGGTTGCCCAGCAGCAGCACCGGAATGTCCGTCGGCACCTTCGGCAGCTCCCGGCACACGTAGTCGAACGTCCACGCCTTCGTGATGTCCATCACCATCACGACGCAGTGCGTACCTTTGTACACGTCGAGGAACTCGGCGTCCAGCACCGGCACGTCCGGCTCCGCACCCGGCCCGGCCGTCGTCAGCTTCAGGTTGGTGCTCTTCTGCTTCGATTTCCCACGGTCGACCACATCCCACACCTCCACCTTCACGACGTCGTCCGTCGCCTTGAACGACCACTGGATGGAGGCGACCTGGATCTGCTCCGTCGGCGCGTACTGTTCGATGAAGGCTTTGCCCTGCAGCCGCTCCAGCAGGCACGTCTTGCCCACGTTCCTGTCACCTTTGATGACAACTTTCACTGGTGGAGAGAATGCAAGGGGGAGGGGTTGATGACCGAACGAGGAACCACGTCCGTACGCGCCACTTACTGTTGTATTGCACGCCCCGGGAAAATCGCTTCTTAAGCGAATCCGACATCGTCTGGCCGACGGACTCCGGGATCGACACGGCCGGGCCATCATTTTTGTTCGTTAGCTTCTTGAAGACGGAAAACATGACTGCGTGGAATGCAAATTTCGGCTCACATCACCAAGAACTGTTGCTCTCGGGGCAGAATCCGGCCCGTTATGCGGATCGACTAGATGCAATCCAGCAGGGCGTACTGCTTTGCTCCTCCGCACAAGTTGGCTAGGTGAAGAGGGGTTTACTTTAACGCTTTATGCTATCCTTTTGTACACTTGCACCAACAAAAACAGTTTCCGATGCAAATACATCGTCTCTAGAGGCTAACATATTGAAGCAAACGTCAGCAACATCCACAGAGCTTTGACAGCCTCGCTTTGTTTTGTTTGGGATCGGTGCTGCTTCGCTGGGGTGAAGCACCTACACATCCACAACAAGAATCGTTCCGTTCGTTTGGTGAGTGCTATCCGTATTATCTGATGTGATCTGATAGCCATGGACGGTTGGTGCGGCAAGAAATCATGCTGCTTGCGCTCGGCAAACCGGGATAAAATGTATCAGATGCTTTTGTAATCTACTCTCCCGATTCGATGAAAAAACCGTTGGTACATAGTTTCTCTCATGTTCCACAGAGGGCGCTAGCTAGGGTGAGGAAAATATATGACGTTCGCGTTTCTCTACAGCGACAGAAATTGAATGCAATAAAAACTCCGTACGTTTATTTCTTTAGCTGGTTTTAAATGATTTGCATTGCGGGACAAACGATATGTTTAATGAAGTTTTTTTGCATGAAGAATTTGCTGGAAGGATGTTCTAACAGATTAAAAAGCCAGATCAACCTACTGAAAACTGATCAGCAAGAAGATGTGATGCATCAACAGGAAATAGCTCAGCTCACCCGTACAATCTACATGTTCTGAATCGTACATTTCTGCTTATACATGCTTATAAACCCCTATTAAAATACATTCGGATAATACAAAAGCGAGGCAATTTTAGATTTATATTATTTTATTAGACAATTTCAATTGCTCATTTGTAAAAAATCACTTGGGCATACTTTTTCAGTAATAAGGAACTGTTGCATAACGATCCGGGTCTGCACCACGCGCTCGCCGACACATGAGGAGGGGTCACTCTAAGCATAATGCGCTTCGACAAGAGATGGCATTATTTGCCGGATCTCTGTGGTAAACTTATCTTATCAAGCCGGAAAGGCACCGCACATGGTGTTTGCTGAAGAAGCATTCTGTGAAAAGAGAACAAAATGTGAGGTTAATACTTTTCCGCACGCTCCGGATGCTCTAGATGGTACCGGCAAATGGTATCAGATAAACTGGACATACATATTATAATCATTATAGAGATCATTGGATTGGCTCTGAAGTAAATCATCATTGGAAATAATTAAACCGGCAGTTTATTGAAACCCAGCGCCACTCAACCAACAGCAAGCCGTACACCGTGAATCTTCCGCCACGGGCACATTTTTGTGGTTATGGCGCGTACCGCAAACACACATACATCGATAGTTACCTTTTTCACTCCTTGATGCAGCAGCAGCACGCCCAAAACGAACATGGGAAAACCGAGAAACCGCACACGCACACACACGCGCACATCCCGCGGATGCCTCGTCGAGATAGAATAAGCACATGGCGGACACACACTCTCACTCGGGGGTGATGCCCGAAAAAGAGCACCGCGCCTTTTTCGTTCCATGCATGGCGCCGGCAATTTCTCACAGTATACTCCTGTGATTTGACTATGAAAAGTAACAAATTCACAAGAATATACTGCGAAACATCACACGGAAGAAGACCAGACGCACCATACTCGCCTAAATTCGCTTTTTCCATCGCCAAGCAAGCGCTGAGCCCGGACCATCGCTGGAAGCATCACCACGATAGTGATGGTCGACGTCGCGCCCAAGCCATTTCGTTTCGCGCTCTAAAACGCTACCTGCGGCACGGCTCACGGGTATACACCATGGCACCCGCGGGAATCCACGCTTCTTGCCGTAAAAAACACCAAATAATCGAAAGTAAAGCGAAACGCGCGAAATACGCACCACACGAACCGGATTGAAGCTGCCAAAAAAAAGGCGTTCGGGCAAAACTTTTCTCCCCTCAACCTCAACACCAGAAACCCGCCACCATCGAAAAGAGGGGGAAACCACGCCAAGCCTGCTGGATGCGTAAAATGCCGACCAGCAAGCAGGGGCACCGAAAATCGGCCAAAAACACACTCTGCGAGGAAAATAATAGCCGAGAGCGACTAAAATCCGTAAACCTCTCCATAAACGGTGGCTTTATTCACTTTTCAAGATAAATTTCACACCTTTCCTAACTTAACCACGGCTTCTCGAACGCTGCGTACGCGACACACGTCTGCTCACCTCGGGAACGAAAGCGGAACCGGAAGGAAGCTCTGTCAAACCGAGCTGTCAAATGGAGCTGTCAAATCGTTCGGGCAGTTTCGAGCACGGCTCTCCCGGCCTCCACGGCTATGTGATAGTGCTAGAGTGCTTTTTGAATAACCAAGTTTTGGGTCATTAATATTAAACTTTGCCCAAATATTCGGACATATTCAACGGTAAGCCTGGGATGCTTATTTAACTATTTGCTACATCGTCAAATCAGTTATGGATTGCGAATTACGAAAGTTGTGGATACTGTACACTTTTTTGCCAGTAGGCAAACATTTTTTCTGCATCCTTAACAAAAAAGTATTGTAAATAATCATAATTGAGTTGTATTGCGACATGCTTACCGGGAAACATTTTGCATAAACTCTTCTAAAATATGACGTATTGTATTGTAGTGACCGAGGCACGGACGTTTGTTTCTTTTTTTTTGTAAATTAACAAAAGAATGTGAGGGATATAACATCGAAATATCGGTACAATTAAGCAGGATCAGTTACAGCTTGCAGACACAAGTAGACAAATGTGCAGCAATAGCACAATATAAAAAATTCGATGCATTTTCCTATCGTCTTTGTATTTCTCGGGTTTCTGGATAGGCAACGGGCTCATTTCACGCACCCAGAGTTGCTGTCGCTGCAATTGATTTCGTTCATAGGTTCACCCTTTCGCAATTCAGCATACATACCCGTTCCTAAATCACTTTCTTCAGAACGATTAATTTATTTGCTTTTTAAATCTTACTGATATCTGTGATAAAATAATAAGTTAGTATCGGTGCTAGATAAAATAAAATAAACTTTGTTCCTCTGCATCACACACCTGCTCCGGTTCCCTCCCGGGAAGCAGATGGATGGATGGGACGGACAGCAGAAGGGTGTTGGAAGTTGGATATGAAAATGCTTTGTAAATCTTTGTGGTATGGGCTGGGCTGACCCTACTACACTACCCTCCATTGCAGCACACTCGTATCCATACCACCGGCCGATAGCAGACGGACGCCATCGTGCATAAACTGCACCGACGTTACATGGCTGCTATGCCCTCTATAACTATGCGAGAGTGACTGAAAACATAAGAAAGCGAGTAGGAGCGATTACATTTGCGTCACAGAAACAAACCAAAGGATGCGACTTACCTTTGGCTGCGATGCTGGGAATGTGAACAAACGGATTTTGCCGAAATCATCGGCACAAACGAGAAACTGCTCTTCACCGTCCTTGCACACACTGTTGATGTCCGTGCCGTCGAAGTTCTCCGGCCATATGCCGATCGTTTCGAAGCTCACCGAGCAGTTCTGCGTGGCCCATTCTAGATTTTTCACCGTACTTTGGCTCGTTATTTGCCGGCAGAGCGTTGGATTCCCTGTGAAAGAGACGGTGGTTCATTTTTGGAGACGTTCGGTTTCGCAGACGTGCCCGTCGCGCACTTACAGTATAGTATTTCATAATCGCCTGAGTTGGATCGTAAAATTTGACTGTCTTTCGACCAATCGAGATGTGATATGAAGCTGGAATGACCCTGGAATGACAAAAGAAAACAATAAAACAGTCACAAAAGTCCAATAAAGATCCGCGACACACAATGGCTCTTACCGTGCACTTGCCAATCTTGGAAAATCGGTGCGCCACCTTCGTGCACTGATAGATGTAAATACAGTTGTCTTTGGAACCAATCGCCAGCAGATTTCCATCGGGCGAGAACTGTAGGCACTGTATCACCTCCTGCCCGTCCGTGTACGTAGCCAGCAGCTCTCGCGTCACAATGTCAAACACCATCCAGCGTCCGCCGACACCTCCGGCAACGATCACGTCACCGGCGTTGCCAATCTGCACCGCTTGGATCGGTTCGCCAATGTCCTTGCTCCACACCACCGAATGGGACAGCGAGTCCCACAGCTGCAGCAGTCGATCCCGGCCACCCGTGACGAATTGGGCCACCTGCGGATGCGTCGCCAACGACCAGAGGATGTCCGTGTGTCCCATCACGATCGGCACGAGGCTCAGCGTAAAGTCACCGGACAGGATACAGTTCTTTGTCGTTCCAATCAGCAGCTGGGATCCTTTGCCCTGAGCGACCACCCGTACCGCCCCAAAGTGTGCTTCCACGATCTGTTCCGCCTTCATGTGGAGTGCGTCGTCGAACAACAGAAGCAGCCCATCTTTACCACCGGTCACGAACCCTCCATTCCGCAGGGCGCAGATGGTGAAGACGGGTCCTTCGTGCACCTTCTTCAGGAACCGGGTAATCACGTTCGTGCCGCGCTTCCACACGGCCAGATTACCGCTGGAGTCACCGGTGACGACATCACCCGTCTGCGTGAACGAGATGGCGGTCACGTATTTCGGTTTCTCGAAGCTCTCGAACACGCCCATCCGCTTGTAGAGCATTCCGTTCTGGTCCAGCGACCAAAAGGCGATGTGATTCTTGCCGATCGTAATGATCTGCCCCTTGTCGAGCGGATGGAACTCGACCGCCACCACCGTATCGACCGAACACTTCGTTTCAGTGATCTTCCGGCCACCCTCCTTCTTCTGCCAGTCCCAGATCGAGATGATCTTGTCGGGCGAATCATCAATCGCGGCAAGAATATTACCACTGTCCGCGCGGCTGAACGATATGCAGTTGATCGCACCGGTAAACTCGCCGCATCCGATCATGTTGAGCGTGGCCAGCGACACCGAGTTCCAGATGAGGATGTGCGGTAACGACTCGCGGCCTTCGTGTCCTCCGCATTGCCCACTCGCCACGAGCAGCTTGTTCGGATGGACGGCCAAACTTTTCACGTCATCCGTGTGCCCGAGGTAATGACGTTGGGTGTGTTCATCCATATTGTACAAGATAACGACGGCGGCCACAAAGTACACCATCTCGCCGGTCGGCAGCTGGTAGAGATTTGAGCGACAGTCCTTGCCTCGGTACCCGTAGGCCCAGTCGAGCCGAAGACGTCTGTTGGGAGCCGGCTGCACCTTCGTTAGCTCGTACGTGGACAACTGGGCCTCGGGAATGTGGATAACGATCGGCCGTCCGCTGATGTACAGCTTAACGTACTCGTCATCGTCGTTCTTGCGCTGCACGTACGGATGCGATTGACCCTGGCGGCTAGAGTTGCCACTGAGATTCAGCAGTGATTTGGCCGAAAATCTCGACATACTGTGGGGAAGAAGAGATGAGGAAGCATTAGTGAAGGACACATCCTAGACAACGCGATGCATGACAGTAACCACGTCAATCCTCGGAAATCATTCTACACGTTGAAACTTTATCTTTCACGCAATAAACTACGCGACAGATAACGCGCAAAGAGCTAGATTTGTAGTGAGATTTGCACTTGATAAGTGAAATCTCGGCGTAAGGCAAGCGTGGAATTTTAATCCGAATCCGAAACAAACACGACGCGTACCTTCCACTGCTTCCGGTGCCACTCGGGCTTCCGGGTGTGCTGATGAAGTCCCCGGTCGATGACCACCGTTTCCCCATTCCGGACGACGCGAGCAGTGCATGGTGGGAGTTTGCGATCGCCGAAGCATTCGGTTGCCGTGGTGACGGTGATGGTGCGGGCGAGATCGAGTGGCTGCTCATCGAGTCCGAGTGCAGTGATCCATTCGAGTAGTGGATGGCTTTCTGGGCGAGGTTCGTTTTTACCCGCGACGGCGAACTGGTCACTCG
This sequence comes from Anopheles cracens, assembly GCA_002091845.1. Classification (NCBI taxonomy): domain Eukaryota; kingdom Metazoa; phylum Arthropoda; class Insecta; order Diptera; family Culicidae; genus Anopheles; species Anopheles cracens. Next base: position 75,951 of record KZ071217.1, on the reverse strand, counting down.
GGACGGTACGCGGCCACCGAAGCGCTTTTCTTCCACCGTGGAGTTCACTACAACATAAAGGGCATGCGAAATGTTGATAAGGAATTAGCATGAGGGACTGCTGTTGCGGGTCGAGATCGCGCGATAAACCCGGCAACACTTCGTAGACCCGGGAGGGACAAGAAATACTTACGCCGCGTGAGAGTGTTGCGGGAGAAGCGAAAACTTTTGCTGGATAAACTATTCTGCCCACTGGCGGAACCGTTATCGTTGACGGTATGATGTCCCAATGCGCTTCCCGCTCCCGCTGCAGCAATTCCAGCCCCGACGGGCGTTCCGGTTCCACCGCGGCCGCTACCACTCGTGCTGTTCTCGTAGCTGTTATCTATGGTGGCCAGTCGGCGCAGCACGTCGGCCAGCGTCGACTTGAGACACACGATCTCATCCTTGTGTTCCAGCACTTGCCGTTCGAGATCGTACACCCTTTCCACTAGGCCGGCTTTCTCCGTTTCCAACATTTCCTCTGCAAGAACAGTAAGAAGGCGTTCGATTAGCTCAAGGACGACTGGCTTGGCCTTGGATGGATTTAGAATGCGACAAAAAACGGTCATTAGCTCGAGAAGATGTTTGCTCTGTTGTAGGTGAGGAACGAAACACTTTACTCCATTCTCGGGAACCGTTCGCCCCATCGCTTGCTTGCTTGGTGTCGGAACCGGGTGACACGGGCTGTACTGTGGACATTTGGACTTTGGAACTCCTACGCGGCGAGCGATTGAGCAAATACCCCGGTCGTTTGTTACACAACGGCAGCAAACACTTCACACATCACGGAATGCCGGCTCCACTAGCGGGACAAACAACAAACGGAACCAAAAAGGACACACCGGTCACCACCACCACCGAAAAACACACACGTCCGGCAGGTGTGACAGCTGATTGTGTTCCTTCCAGGGGACCGCACACTCGACCGACGTACTTCCCCTGTTTTTCGCGTGTGGAACATGCGCGCCACTCAACTCTAATCAAACGCTACACGGAGCAGTATGCTGTGGAATTCGCCGCGATACCACCGGACCCACGAGGGCTGTTTTGTTGTGCTCCCGATGGGTTAGGTGTGTGTGGCATTTGCAGCAGCGGAAAAGAGCCCGAGCTACAGTGTCGTGTTGTGTTTCTGCGCTAGTTATTATCACCATCGCGACTTGTCTATCGCGCTGCACAATCACCGACGCGAGCGAGGGTGGTCGTCACCGCAGGAGATAGCTTGAGCCAGTGACCAACCAGCCTCTACCTTTTTTGGGACATTAAAAATATTACTAAAATTACATTTCCTCGTCTCTGCGCATCGCAGCTCTGGTGGATGGATGCTGCATTTGGTAAAAGCACTTCGTCAAGTTGCGACGGAGCACACGCAGTAGGCGTTCGCTTGCCCTCTGCTTCTTCTACTCACCCGAAAATTCATGCAAATTTTTGTACGATTTCTGGACGATCTGGCTATGGTTGACGGCACTGTTCGTGGAGGTGGTGTCGACGGTGGCCGCTGACTGCGTTACCTCCAGCAGCTGCTCATCCACCTCTTCGACGCTGGTCGACATTATGTGGTGGTGGTGATGATGATGTTGGTGATGATGTTGCTGTTGTGCCGGTATGGTGGAACTTTTTAAAACATCCCCATCGCCTACCGTGGCGGACGTTTCCTGGTCCGTTCCATTACTCATCGCGCTGCTGTAGTTGAAAAACTCACAAACACGGCACCGAACAGTGCAGCTCGATATAGATAAACTTTGAAGGTTGAATTTCTGCTAGTTCCACCGCAATCAAACAGCTCGCACAACTCCGATTGATGGATGGGGGAACCGTGCTATAACACTATCTCTACAATCGGAACGATGTGCAGCGCAGATTACTTTGATGGATAGAGCAGCGGCCGAAGTAGGCCTCACGTCAGTGCTTTTTTCTGGATGGACTTCAAACCTCACTTCTTCCTCGTGTTCACAGGTTCCGTCTGGACTATTAGTTAGCACCGGGAACACCGGGAACCGGCCCGCTGGTCGGATGGACTCTGTTTGCTTTCGTCTAACCCGTTCCGTCGGCTCCAGCGAAAGCTCCAATCTGAGCAATACACACGCGTCTCGGTATCGGGGATGATGCTTCAGCTAATTCACACATCGAATGACATCATGGCATGGCCAAACATGGGGGCGAGCTGTGTGGGGGGACCATCTTCGAAACTCATACGCCCCTGCCCGCACTCCTCATTGCTTCGTGAGCTTTCCGGTGGACATTTTCCGCCTGTTGACTGTGCCCCTTCTTCGGTGGCCGTCGTTGCAGTCGTCGTCGTCGTCGTCGTCGTCAGCCGCGATAAACCGCACGGCAAAAACCGCACACCGGCAAAATAATAATAAAATGCCAAACGACTACGTGTCTACGCGGGGTGTGAATATTAATTTGCTCACCATCCGAACGCATGCGTTGATGGTTTTCGCGAGGAGGCTTCAGAGGCGTCAACTTGCGTACAAGATAACAACACGGATTTAGGCACGTTCGTGTACGCGAGTTTCAGATGCTGCTTTGGCTGCTAAATTGCCGATAAGGGGCGACCGCGAACTTCTGACCGGTATGGTTTGTTGTGGTTTAGATAACAACACGTAATCGCGCCTATTCCACCAGCACAACCTGTTTGTAGCGCACCGCTGCCTGTACCGGCCGTCGCAAGCTCCCGAAGAACACAGATGAACCTGGAGCTCGTGTGCTCCACTTTGTCACGTCACGAGAAAATTAAGTAGCTCACAATTTCCCATGGCTTAATGCGCTCGGTGAGGCCAGTTCTTCTTGCCGCTGCAGCCGCCCTACGGGAGGAAAGCCTCGGCTGCGGATTTTTCTTCGTTTTGGCAAAAGGCCACCGCACGCGCGCACGGGCTTCGGTCACCACGACGAAGATGAACTTTTGGGCTGGCTGCCGAGGAATGTCGTACGGCTTTCACGAAAGTGGGACAACTATGCCGTTTTCCAACCCGACACGACCAACATTCCTGGACGGGGCCGCTCGGTTTGGACAGCACAACCACCACAAAACACACACCGAAAACAATGAGGCAGCGCAATTGTGACCGAGGCTTTACGAAATCGCGGCGAAGGGCTTAGTTTATTTTCACACACTCAAAGCCCCAATGCACACACTGCGAGAGATGCGCGTTACACGGGTTTGTTGTCACCAAATATTTACACTTATCGCGCGTCGGCTACGCTTAATTGGCAATCGCTGCGGTTGCAGCACACTTGACGATGGTAACGCAAATTTGCACTCAACTGCGAAGGGAATTTGTTTCGATTAGGTACCAACGTTGAGCCGGACGCGCAGCTAAAATTTGCAATGGCACCCCTATTCCAGACTACGATCGTAGTAGCGGCGATGAACGATTCGAAGCGGGCCGCTGCCCCTTTGCGATGAGCTTTCTTTTGGTTGGTATAGCAACGATCTGTGCGGTACAGTAGGCTGAAGGTGAGCGTCGAACGAATGCGCTCCGTTCGCAGCAGCGAATAGGGGCTAATTTCTCACAAACACAACCAACGTGACACGCAGGTAGCTTGCGCGGTGGTAGTAGTGCCACTGATGCACCTTACTATTGTGCACACGCACACAGAGAACGGCTCGCGAGCAGTGCCTTTCTTACCTGTGTTTCGAGAGGAAACAGTATGTAGTCGTCTCTCTTTTTTTAGCTGAACATATGAATGACACTCGGGTTCCGCAAGTAGCAGGTGGCATTTGACCGTTAGGACACTTTTAGATGCTGGTTACCATCAGGTCCTGGTGCCAGTTTCAAGTTTAATTCCTTTCCTTTTTTAGCCTTCTTTACCTTTCAACTTTCATCGCGTGACGCGCGCGTCCTCGGGCACCGTGGCAACAGGAGCGAAGTACGGGAAGGTGATCTCATGTGCAAAGGATCTTTGGAAGGATGGAAGGAAAACCTACCTAATGACCGCACACGATGATATTGTATCATCTGGTATGGCAGCTTCCACTACGGGGATAACGAGAAATTCTGCTCGTCCCAATATCTAAACTCCAGACTATTTCGAACGAAGTTCACGAGGTTACACACTTTGACCAACAGGTAATTGAGGTCACCGCCACCGAAAACGTGTCGTACACACGGTTACGCCGGATGAGCGATTCTGGTGTTGCTACTGCGGCCGTTGGATCAAAACAAACGAACGCCGATGTTGATGATCGCAGTCTGCTGCTACCACCGATCTCACTCGGGTACCGATATGTCCGAAAAAAGTTATTCAGTCTCCCCGGGCTGGTCGAATCTCGTTGGCCTCCATAACGGCCAACCCGCGCGCACGCTCCACCCTGCGCGTACGCGGGTATGTATTTATGGTTGAATTGAACCTCTTTCCAAAAACGGTATTGAACGAAAACCCGAAACCCCTTTTACTTAGTTCCCTCTCCTACTGGCAGCGCCACCCAACGTCGCCAGTTTGAATGAATTGGCTAGCCAATTTGGCACAGCAGCATACGTGAAGCTCGTACAACCACGGGGCCTATAGATGTCGATCGCGATCGCGAGATGTGCTCGTTTTCTCGCTCTAACGCGGCCTTTCTTTCCTACCTCCAGCGGCAACAGGAGGTTTCAACAATGCTGCCAGCTCCTCACGCACCG
>KZ071217.1:30822-57867 GCA_002091845.1 Anopheles cracens | reverse complement strand
GTGCATCCCAGCAGTGTGCAGTGTGCAGTGTGAAATTTGAAGCATGTCGGCGCAGGCAAGCGGGAAGAGAATTGAGGCATAAGTGCCTGTGGTAAATACTGTGAAGACGGCGTTCTTCGGTTGGCCCGTCTGGCCCGTTCGCTCGGCTCAGTTTGGAGTTACATCAAAGGCACTAACAGGATTAGGAGCCTGGGAGAGGATAGAGCCGGGCTTTCCTTCGGTGTTACATTTCCTTGGCACGTGTCGGAGGCCGTCGTTTCGTTGCGAGCGTACGGGTAAGTAAACAAGTGGTTCGTTTCTGTTATATGGATGATTTATGGAATAGTTTTTGGACAGTACATGATGCAAGTTTTCCTTCAACAATTCAACAAACGTCCCATTTGGGGTAGGTTAAGGAGGTGAGTACGCCTCCAAAAGGATCACATTAAGAAGAATGATCCAATAAGGTGTCTGTCTGAAAACCCTTTTCAGCTTTGCGATCCAATAGCCTTCGTTTGAATTCGATATGAAGACTTAAAAAATGATGCATTAAAACCACATGATTCATTCTGATACCCTCTGCTATTCGTTACTACATTTCGGAATATTTCCATTTCATAAATTTATCAATTTCCTAGCAAATCGGCTTAAACATAAATAACACAGGAATATGCTGTGGGCGACTATTCGCAGCAATTGGCAAACAAAACCGAACAAAATCAAATTATCGGCTTACTGTTTTCGGGACTGTTGGTGTGTTAGTTTGCGCGTGGGCAGCCGAAAAAGGTACTTGTATCAATGAAGCAATGAGGGCAATTCCGCGAAGGTTTGTGTTGATGTTTCTGCACGGCCAAACGGTACACAAATCACTTTGTCCGTTGTGCTCCAGCGGAACCGGAAGCGTGCCGATCCGGCACCAGTCCGAAGATGTCTGCTGGCGCGTAAATAGTTGCACCGGTGGCCGTCACAGGTGGACACGTTCATTCCGAGAAGGACGGACAAGGTAAACAACACCAAGCGCTCCCGGAGTACGGATCCATCTCCGGACACTTTTCCGCGTGATTGAAGCTCTTTCCGAGATATTATTAGCCATTTTAAGACGCTTTATCGCGTCCCCTGGAAGATATCGCAAAGTCTCGGGTTTATAGTCGCGGAAATAAAACACACATTCGCGCGCGCAGGGGGCTAATTTTATGCCACGCTTTTGCGTATGTTTTTACGGCCGCTTCAGTTGCGCGTTTCGCTCACCACGCTTAATAGGGCCCGCCCTGTGCGGGGCGTTGATAGACTCGCCCTTAATTAACTAAATCAATATACTGCCACGTGCCGCGCGCGCGAAAAATGAGCGATCGTAAACAGACATAATTCTTTCCTGCGTTTGCAATTTACGACCACTTCCTGGAGAACGCCAGGATGAAGAGAAAGGCGAAAAGTACGCGAGAGAACGAAGCAAAAAAATGGTATAAATAAAGTGATTCTCACACCTACGAGTGCGTCGAATGTTTGGTGGCGTCGCACCGAAACGAGACCAGAGCCAGAGAGGGAGAAGCAAAAAAAACAATCCCAGGCACTGCACCATCCATCCTGGCCAATCAAGAAGTATTATCAAGATTAATGGGGCTGAACAAGCTCTTTTTTTCTCTCGCATCCCCTCTCTTGTTGCTCGTGTCGCGTGTGCGTTGTGTGTTGGTGTCCGCGGATTTTTTTGTTGTTGCTCCTGTCGTCTGCGCATCGTTCGACAGCTCGCGGAAAGAGGGATCCACAGGACTCCTGGGCCACCTGTGCCACCAGTGCCACCGTCCCTATCGTACTCATTGGCCGGAAATGATAATAAAATTTCTGATTTATATGCCGACATATTTTCCACCCACTCTCGCTCAAGCTTTCTCCCTCTCTCTCTCGCTCTCTTGTTCGAGACGGGATAAGCCGCCGATTTTCCTTTCTAAAATACGGCCTAGATCTTCAACACTCGTCCAGCACGCGGAAATTCGATACGTCAGGAGTTTCGATTCGATTTGGTTCCGAGATTTCCCATGTAACAGAGGCCTAAGAGTTGACGTGAATTTATGAGCCACAGTGTGTCCTTTTTCTGTGTCTGCTTGCTACTAATCGCAACGGGGACACTTTTCGGAACACCGTCTCTAAACCGTCAGCCCTCTTTGTTTGAGCAACTTACAATGCAAAAGCTCCTTGACCATTTTCGGGGGCTTACGTTCCGGAGTTTTCAAACACTCCGGCATTTGCATTCTAGTTCGATGTGTTTTTATTTGTGTTTTCGTAAAGCATTTCCACATTATTTTCCACTACAAGCCCCCACCAGGGAAGCACATCAGACGTCGTTCGGGGTATGTTGACCGTTTGTTCGTCCGGTTCGAGATCACCTAGGGGGCGTTCCGGGCACTGGGGCCAAAAATCAACACAAAAATTCACTGGACGAAAAATCGAAAACGAAGGCAAACGAAGGCAAAAAAAACCCTGTTTGCTCACGAGGGACCGCTGGGCTATTTTCATCATGCTGTCCGGTGCAAACAACACACACAAACACACCGGCTGCACTGGTTCCTAGCTCTGGCTTACACGGAAGTGGTGGAATTTTACAGCCGGAAATGCCGGAAAACTGTCGATTTTCCGTGCGACCGTCGGGCGGCCGGGAGACGGGAGCTTTTGCTAATGATTGTTTGCGTTCCAGGGGCGTTTTTTTCTTCTTCTCGTGTTCGTTTCGTGCTTGAGGATACGCGGAGAACGGCACCGGTTGCAAGTCGTGGGCTACTGAGATGCACAACTTTTGCGCCGGTGAAGCGAAGCTCTCTCCTGCCGTGGTGAATGTTTCACTGGTTCCTATTTGAATGTTGACAGTTTGATTTCGAGCCTTTCCCCGTCATTTGCTTTAGCGAAATGCTTAACGAGGAGTGTAAATTTGCTGCGAAATTGTTGGCTCAAGGGGAATGTGTTTAAAATGAGTGCATTCCTCATGAGAGCATTGAACTGTAATTTATTTTTAAAAATGTCACGCACGCAACGATATGTTTGGCCATATTTCGCGTGGGAACATGTGTGTGTGTGTGTGTACCAAACCAAACAAAAGGTAGCTAGCTACCTCGGAAAGGACACAGGTCCAATATTAGCATCGCAGCTGGCGCCCTAATGGCCGGTGCTGCCAACCGCAAAACCGCACGGATGCTGGAAAACGCTTTGTTTTAGCTTCATAAATTTGGTCGAAAGCCTGCCCGCGAGTGCCTTGGGGAGGCTGTTACTTCCTTTAAGGGCTCCGTACGGGCGAAGCAGCACGATCCACTGGCTTTGCGGATTTTCACGACAAAAAAAAGACTCCCGGCACACCCGGCAGTCCCGATCGTCGTGGGTGGAACATAATTAGCATAAAATTGAGCAGGTTGTTTTTCGTTTACGCTGGCCAGATTTGCGTTCGGCGCTTGGCGGAGGGAGACCGGCCGATTCTGCCGGTGTCATTTGCACGGTGGTTTTGGCGACCTTCTACCCCGGGCCCGGACGTGATAAGAAACAGGCTACAAAATCACGATCCCCCGTTTCGGCCACCATCTGGGCGCTATAAATTTAGTCATTTACATATTTCTCGATAATTCGAAATATTTGCGCTGCTCTCTCTCTCTCTCTTTCTGCGTGGGATACCGGCGCTGTGTTGGTCCCCTCTTGATTCGATCAACTAAGACCCCACACATTTGCTGCGAGCGCGCGCTATCTGCTTCACACCATCGTCCGGCGTGGGATGCACTGGGTCTGTACTACACAGGAAGCAGCTTTACACCGAGGAAGCCGATGGGAATGGACGTTGCCAGAAGCGAAAAACATCTTGTTGTATTATTTATGAGCGCGCTTCGCCGATGGTCCGCGAATTCGCGGGAAGGACATTCGTTGCGTTCGACATTTGAATTACAAAGCATTACTACCGAGAGGAGCGGCTGTCAAAACTTTGCCTGCTCGTGGAGGGAGCATTCTTTGGACAAGTTTTTTCTTTGTTTTGATAATTTAATTTTTGGCCTTGGAATGTTGGAGACTTGAGCGATGGACAACCCAGTTTGGTGCACAGTGCCGGAGGAGCCTATGCTCGAGCTATATTGCTATCTTTTTCAAACAGGCACTTGCTGAGGGTATGTTGCGGAGAACGATTCAGAACTTCACAACCCAGCAGCATCTTTTCCATATTATTTCATTGCACGACCATCGAACTGAGAGCATAATTGATACGCTTACAAGATCCGATTTACTGGGAGCAATCGTAACAGCACACTTGAAACCTTATCCCTTCGGTATAAGGATTTTCCAGGAAATTTTCCTGCTTGGTAAGAGGTACACTGCAAAGGTTCAATGTTCGGAGAAGCTTATGGCAGCAACATGAAAGGTGAAAAGTAGATTAAAGAATTTCAAAATGAATGTCCGTTTTTAATGTTCTCTTTCGTAGATTTCTTGTGCTCAACGCCAGCTCCAAAGGAACGTGCCGAATGGGAGACCTTAAGAGGTACATCGATTTGGACTTTACAACAAGTCTCACTATCAGTTAAAGACTGAAGAAGACGATCAAGAATCCCTCCATCCCTCAACGTTATGATTCATAACTTTAATACAGTCCAACGCCAGTATACATTAACAAGTGCAATGGATACATTTTCTCGCATTCTCTATGGATATCGCGCTAGCAAGACGCCGGAGAGCTCTCCCTGCCGGCTTATTGCACTGGCAAAATTGCATTTTCCACCACGCATGTGGAGCAGTAATATTTGGCAACACTCGGAAAATGAAATCCAATAGCTCGTTGCACAATTTGCTCGCAAGGACCCAGCGGTACCATCCCATCCGACAGGGGATCGCTCGTGGCGTTCTACCTGCGACCCCGCCGGGATATTGCGCTTATTTGACTGCTTCGCTGGAGCGCTTTGTCGCCCAATACGTCGCGAAGTAACGAAGTTTGTGTCCCTTCCCCAAGCTCGCTTTCTGCGCAAGGGAAGTTTCATCAGTTACTGCGAGCGTTCACAACGACAAGGATTTGATTCGGTTTTTTTTCTCTGCTCTTGCTGCTTGCTCGAGATGCACTTCCATACACATTCTTCGCGCTGTGCCTCTGTGCTGCGATGATGAATTTGTAACGAAATTCAAATGGGCGAACCGGCAGCGACACACGAGTGGAAAAGTTTGCGCAGAAAAGCTTCCTTTCCGACGGTTTTGGGATGCACGATGGATGGATGGCTGGCTGGCAGAATGGATCTGTGGATTGTCTGGGGGGGGGGGGGGGGGAGCGCGCCCTCCGGGACGCTTATGACAGATGGAAAAGAAGCCCGCTCACGTTCTGGGGAGATTTATTGCGAAGCAGTTTTGAAGTTTCCGCATTTTTTCGTTGTTGTTATTGTGTGTTGTTGTTCAGCGTCCCGGGGCGTGCTCAGAGAAATGAGCGAAAGATGTAGGGGATGCATTAAATTGGGGTTCCGGTGCAGTCCCACTTTTCAGCACACAGAATCGTACGATACGGTTGAGCATTGTAATTCATTTCTCAATGACACAAATTGAGTAATGAATTGCATTACGATGAAGAACGCAGCGCGACGTATTGTTCTGTTGATGGGATAAGTTATGAATCAGCTCGTAAATTGGGTTGCGCATGCTTTCCCATTTCTTCCTCTCGAAGAAATGATTGCAGTTGGAAGAATCGTTAGAACTCCGTACGTCTTACTCAACTGCGTGCCAGGAACATCCCTCCTGACAGCATTTTTTAACTGCGTGCAGCTAATTTCAAACATCCGGCCGAAGTGACACATCACAAAGCGTCCAGAAGGATGGACACTCCAGCCACGCCAAAACTCGAGAGGAAGATAAAACTGGGTCATCCATCAAAGTGGCAAACGGCGCTCGGATTCCGCTAGGATTAGCCGTCCCGTGTCCGGTGCCGTGGCTGCACCGGGATGAGTCGCACGTTTTTGCCTCGTAAGCCGCCTTCCGCACCGGTCAAGCTGCGGGCTTCAGGACGGGCAAGACAGCAGTAGTATGGGTCGCGCGAGGATTTGCGTTCGCGGCCGTCCAAACGCGTCCTGGGCGATGTCTTGATCCGGCGGGAACGGCGCGTTGCAGGCAACCAAGCTGTTTGGACACGATTGGAATTGCTAATGAAAGACGTGTCGTTCCGGTCTGGGCGCCACCGTTCGCCAACATGGCGTCCTCTTTCCGAAGGGGGAGCGGACGTTCTGCGCGAAGGTCACACTGCGGACGGTTGCCCGCAGTGGTGGTGGCCGGCGCTCGGTGCGTTTTACATCTACCACGACCGAACTTTACGGGCACAATAATCACCGGAAAATGTTCGAAAACTGGCACTTAGAACGAGGTTTTACCATAAAAACGCTGCCACCAGCGTGTCGTATCGTAAAAGTGTTTTTGTGTGCGTGTGTGAGTGCCACCAGACAGACAAAAGCTCACTGGGAAATTTGCTGCTGGTGTTTTTATGACGATCAAGGGTTGCTGGGATATGGCTATGAAGCGTTTTTAGGAGCGTCTGCGCGGACGGGTTTTTATGTACTAGTTCGCTTCTCGACGGCAATGGCGCTTCTCTTCAAGGAGTTGATAATGAACGCTTCGAGATGTACAATAGGCAAACAGCCTGCTTTACAGCCACCGTCGTCGTTAAAACGATAAAACGATTGTGATAAATTTAACACAACCCGAGACGGAGACAGAGTTCATTATGAAGCTTAAGATCAGATTGTGAGCGCTGTTATCAGGTGGGAATGAATTTATCCGAATGACACCTCACTAGAGTGTTAGATGCAAAACAAGAGTTCTTGTTTCAATCAAATGTTATCGCCGAGGCCCGGCACAGGTGGATTGTTATTGATGCTTTCTTACCTTCATCTTCATCTTCATGTTGCTATCTGCTTTTTAATACCACTCGGGAAGGAGCACATCAACACGTAGAATCCTACGAAAGAAAAAAAAGGAAGAAACAAAAAACGGATTTAAATTTCAGCGAGTTTTGTCAGCAAAATAAAACCCGTTTTATTATTATTTGATTTGAAAAGTAATCTGAGATATGCCTTTTTTTCTCTCTCTCGCTCTGCCGCTTGCCGTGTATCTTATCTGTCCGAGGCGCGCTCGTCCGAGATGACACCCGCCACTCGGTGTTTGCAATGGAACATGAGCTCTGGGCAGCTGCGCGCTGCAAAAAAAGCAGGTTTTGCAGTCTTCACCCGCCAAGTGTCGGTGTCGGGACGTGTCGTCTCAGCATCCCCTTTCCAGCAGGCGCCCATGGTCGTTAAAATAATATACAAAGATCGGACACTCGAAAAACGACATCTTCTGCCTGCGATTCCAATCGGCCGCGTTTCGCAGTCGCATGACGGCATAAATTAGACTTTTATTCGAACGTGTCCGAGCGAGACTTTCTTCGAACGGTGCGGTGCGATCGAAATGGAATTTTCTTTCCCTTAGTTTGGTGACATATCGCTTGGTCGCCAGCGTCGACTATTGTCGCGATGATTTCCTTTTAAAGTGCAATTGAAATGATAGAGGGGGCGAAAGAGAGACAGAGAGACGACCCAGTCCGGTGCATCATCGATTTTCGACGCAGAAATCACGATCAGCACGATCCGGCAGCTCGGCAGGGAACCGGTTCGCCGCAGACCGAATCGGTTGCATTTGTGTTGTTTTTTTTGTGTGCGTGTGTGTTCGCACGCGCAGTGTGTGTTTTTCGTCTGGCCCAAGCTTCCGGCGCGCTTCGGAGGAGAGATTTTTATCGAAACGTGCGGAATCTTTAAAATATGTCCGGACCCCGGGGGCAGGCGGGTTGCGTTCCTTGCGGTACTTTGTACGACGTGAGTACGCAACACGATAACGGATTCGCGTGCGCGACGTTGATTGCCGTTGTCCCACAGCAGCGTGCCCGTCGTTGCGGCTTATCGGGCTTGATGTTGAGATTTGTGTGTGTCTGTGTTTGCGCTTTTTTTTAAGGTTGAATATCTCTTCGGCCGCGCGAATTGCATCGAACTGCGGCGGCGTCTCATCTGTGTTTTATGCGCGAGAGGCAAGATCGGATTGGAGTATAAGTTATTTCCTGCGCGACAACGGCAAAATGATATTCGACTTTATTTCTGCTGTTCAACAAATCATCCCAATCGTGTGGTTTTTCATGTCATGCTGTGGAAGCGATAAAAAACCTATCGTTAAACTTGCTCCGGGCATCCGCCGAGATTTTGATTTCAAAGAGGATGGACGGCCACTGCGAAGGACACCGACTCCGAATTGGTTTGGCCGGTTTTCACCATTCAACCGCTGGGGAACCGGATTGAAACGATACCCCAAACAAAAAAAAACGATGATCGAGCCGGGCAACGAAGATTCTCGACGACAAACACAAACGTCCTCAGCATCGTAAATCAGCTTCGATACGGCTAACCCGAACATTATGCTAATGCGTGTGTTCGTACCGTAGGGATGGCTTAATTTTTGGCGTGCATTTTTGCGTACCCTGTCTCGCTCCCAGGCAACACCCAGGCTTTAATTGATTTATTTTAGCTAAGTGTTTATACGGGCGGGTGATTTATGAGTCGTGAATGGCTGCGACTAGATAATTGCGACTCGAACAATGAGGTGTTAATTTTCTGTCGTCGGATTAACTTTTACGTTGTTTGGGTATGTGTGTGCCATGAAACGGCCTTCCGGAATTAACAAATAGGTCCAATTTATTGCGATGTGGAAGGTGGTTAAAATTGACTTTCATGTCACTCGGCGGTTGAGCTTTAAAACACTGCTCAAAAGTCTTTCTCACCATCTCCGGTAAGTCTTCAGTAACACTTCAGTTCGGTCTCAAGTGCTAACATTTCAATTTGATCGTACATCTTTCGCTTTCACAAGTTCCATACAGAGAAAAGTTTCTCCTGCCTTCTCAAACTTGCCCCGAGCATCGCTACCAACATTTGCGTTCGATCTAATCAACTCGATCGTCCGATCTGACCTTGAAGGCCATATTGTTCGGACGGATGCTGGCGTCGGCGTTGACCGGAGAGCATCTAAATGCTAGGCAACCGGTTTCCAATCCACACGCGGAATGTCCATAGCTAGTTCGGCGTGGGTTCTCTTCGAGGGGTCGTGTGCGGCTGTAATGGTGTTTTCCGCGACGCGACGGCTTCGTGGAGATGAAACGGTACCGCGCTTTGGAGCGGCGGACGCCTATTATTCCGTGAGCTCAGCAAAAATGGAAACCCCAACCGCCATTAGCGCACGATGTCAATCTTGTTGCGTTGCGCTGAAATGAATTGTAAAACTCGCGAGGTGGGGGTTTTGTGGAATCTGAACTGTTGCGATGTTTCCGTTGCGTTGTATGGCGTTGGGAACGACAACATGAAGCACTTTGTTTGGTCCAAACTATCTAAACTAAGCCCACCAAGCGAGTTGACAATAAAACCACACAAGTCGGGTAACGTGGGCAAAAACATAGCAGAACGGACAAATTAATCACGATCGAATACATTTCCGAATCCGAATAATCTGTCTCGCACGCTTCCACAACACGTGTTAGAGATTTGTCCGGTGCGATAACGATGACAGCAGGTTGTCCCGCGAGGTTCGATTTTCTTTCCGCATACTGTTCCATTGTTCCCCGTCCAGAGCAGTAATGGTCACTCGACACGCAAATACGTATGCCACGCTAGTTGTGGACAAAAAACGAAAACGCCAAATACAATCTCACTGCATCTGTCCTGCCGTCGAGGGATACCTGGAGCTGATCTGTTAGGGTGTCACCTATCGTGGCTCGATTCGACCGCTCCTGTCATTCACATTTCGCCAGGCCAAGAGCATTCGAGCTGCTGACAAAAGTAAGCAATTAAGCCCGGCTGTGTTTGAAGTGCCCGGTGGAGCACCACAAGCTGGACGATTTGTAACACATCGATGACAAGTCCCAAGCACACACATACACAATCGGAGCCCCGATCGGACAAGAAAAGCGGAGCCCATTTCCGGACCGATTCCGATTTTTCCGGCCCTTAATTATTCATACCTAATCCGATCACGGCTGGACGGATCTGGCTCGGGGACCGTGTGGATGTGGGTCACTGAAGTCGAGGTTGATTGCTATCGCACCGAGGAGTGCCCTGTCTGGGCGAAAGGTCACCCAAATGGCGCGGGCAACTACATTTCTAGTGTTTCAATTCCAGCCCACACTTTGAAGGCTTTAATGCATATTTCATTCCCCTGCTGCTGCTGCTGCTGCTGCTGTGTGGAGTTTGGAGAAATAGCATCAAAAATGGTGCTGGTGTCTGGTGATGTCTGGAGCGGTATGAAAATTCACTTAGATTTGAATAAATGATCAGAGCTTAGTATCATGCAATGCATATTTTATACCCTCTCCTGACTTGATGCTGCGCAGACATGAAACACTCGGAGCGGGAGATGTTGCTGGAATTAGAATGTAGAGTTTAATAGATTATGTTACGCTTTCCAAAAATGCACTTTTTTACATTTCCAAGCGTAGTTCAGCTCGTAATACCCATTGATGTGGTATTCGGTACACCCGGGCTTCTTCGCACCGTTAAGCACCCCGCAGATGCCTCATTATCCGGTATTATTATCGCTATCATCGGCACGCAGTCTCTGCTTCATCGGCCGTATCGTCAGGATCTCGGTGTCGGTTTTGGAGCAAACGCTCACAGTCCTCGGATGATGTGGCATCATCATCATCATCCTAAGCATCAGTGCGATGCTGTGTATTGAAAGTAATTATTGCACCAATAGTCTTCCCAGCGCCAAGAGGGAGCAGCACCGGCGGGCAATAAATCATTCCTGCGCTAGCATGTTCACCTGGCCCTCTTCAACTCGGTTGCGCACGGTCTCGCGCGAGATTGCGCCGAGCGTTGCCTGCCCCGACTGGAATGACTCGCGAAATAAGGTGGCGATGGTAATTACTTTCGCCTCCGGACGCCAACCCGGCCGGTGTGCTGGCGATTTTGCATGCTTTCGACTCCTAAATCCACGGCATGGCGCGTGGATGAGGTGATCACTTGAATGGCGGGCGCATTCCTCGAACCAGTCGCGTCCTAAAGAATGCATCATTGCTCGGTGCGACGAAATCCGGTGCCGTAGACGGGCTGGATAATCGTTCCCTTTGTGCGGGTCGATGAGGTCGTGCATTGTTTTGCTTTGAACGTGGCTGTCAAGATGGCACGAAGAGTGTCAAAGTGTTTAGAGTTCTTTGTTGTAGCATTCTTTAAGAGGTAATGACCGTATTCGTGGGATAAACTAGGAGTATTATTGCATTGACTTCAAAGCAAACCAAATCGGTGTAAAGCTCGATACAAATAATGGAAAAAAGCGAATACCAGCCTACCTTATCTGGCAAATTGCTCTGAAAACTAGAAAAACATATTTGAGATAAAGATGGTAAAGATGGTTAGTAGTTTGAATCTCTGGTAAAGCATTCACGACCCTTTACATTTCACGTCTTGCAGCGAATGGCGCCAACTGTCAAAATATTGCACTAATGACCGTCCGAAATCTGACATTTGCCAAAGTAGCAGTAGGCGCAGTTTCCAAAAAAAATACCTCTACAGTTGATCTTAGCATGCCATGTTAAGTTTCTTACACTGAACCCAATGTTGAGGCAAGTAAGACGAGAGGGGTCATTAAAGAAACATCACCGTGTACGGAATGTGATAAAATAATCGTCAAGTTCGTCAACAGCGCCGAACATGCAACAACACCATCACAATTTAAACTGTAGCAAACCCCGGCATGGACGCAAATGAACTCGTGTCTTGTTTTTTTCTTGTTAGTCTCCCCCACTCTGCCGTTTGCCTCCTAAACTACCACGACAACCCACCGTTGACGGACGGATTGTTGTAAATGGAGCTCTTTGCCAGGTTGTGTATTGGCGAAGGTTGGTTGTTTTTTTTTCTCTTTCCCCTTTTGCCAACTCACACACGCACGCGGGCAAGTGGTACTGCAGCGGTAAATTTCGTAGCGAAACGACAGCTGCAGCAACTACATTCCTGGGTGAGTTGTAGGTAAGGTCATATTTTCCAACGTCAACACGGCTTTCCCGGTGCAGGAGCGAAGAAGAAACACACACAAACCGACCTGCTGCTGCTACTACCGTGTGCGTTGACACTTCCTGTGCGTTATGGACAATTTAGTATCGAAATTAAATTTTCGCTCGGTATTTGTGGATGCATTTTGGGGCAATCTACCATGAAATGGGTCGAATTTTGAGCTTGCAAATGGCGCATAAATCAAGCGCCCCTCCCGCGTTTCGGTGGGTCAAAGAGAGTGGCGGCCCGCTTTTGCTTTGATGTTCGGTCCGGTGTGCCCTCCGCGGTCAGCTGCTGAGCGGAACGGTGAAGGGCCCCGCCCTTGAAGCGTGCGCCAGTGCGCTCTTGACCTTGACGGCCGGCTCGGTGAAAGGCCACGCGGTGCGGTGCTCGGTTCGGTGGTTTTTGCTGCCGTCTTTTTTCACGTTTTGGGGTCCCGAGTTGTTGACCCGGTTGTTGATGTTTTCCACCGGTACGCCATGTGTTGCCCTTTCGGTGAAGGGTTTCGCGGAGGCGGCCCTCGCGCAGACTCGGCGCAGATGGAGAACTAATTTCATTAGATGTCATAAGGTCGGTGCGATGGGACATCCGTTTCGTGGCCATATTTTGCCTGTGCCGTGGGCGGCACAAGCCGATTCGATTAACCGGGGCAAGTAAAAGTGTGGTAAGTGTTTTGAGCACCGGCTGGAATCGAATTACCTGGCTGCAATATGCATATGGGCTGCAATATACAAAATTTAGGTGGTCTCGTTGACCTTTGAGTGCGCGATAGTCATGATGATCCAACATACTCTCAATTACGCTGATAAGAACACGTTCCGCATGTCGTATGTTCATTCCATTGTGGATTATTTCTGTACAGGATGAAATCGTCAACAGCTCAATCCAACCTCGCTGACATCTATTTCGTTCGCAACATTAAGAGGCAAAAAACGGAGGCCCATGACATCATCCCAGCCCAGCCAGTTCCGATTCTGTTCCGCACGCTGCGATGACAACGTTCCGTTGATTAATTGCAATTTGTTTGTGATTTCTGCCCACCGGCTGCTGGCAGCTATGTAATGTCAGCCGAAAGTCAATTGCTGGTTGCCGGCACCGGTGACAGGGGCCGCGAACGCGAGATCGCGATCGTTCCCGTGCCAGCATAATTAATGGAGCGAAAGCGGTGGTGGGCGAGATTAGATCAGCGCCTGAAAAGTGTCCCCGGGAAGCGTTGACCCGTAAGCGCCCGTACGAACGGTTATCGATCCAACTGTTGCGACATTTTTTTTTGTTACACCCTTCATTGATGAATTGCAGACACAAAAAAGAGAGCTTTTAGCACATCAAAAGGAGTTGAATTCGCGGAATTATTTGTAGCGGCAGTTCAGTGTTCTCTTCTTCATCGCTCTTTTTTTTCTCTCTCTCTCTCTCTCTCTCGTTCATTCCACCATCCTTATCATATTCATTATGATCAATTTCACTTCACGGAGCCCGCTTTCTTTTCCTTTGAATCTCCGCGTCTTGCAGCGGCACGGTGATTCAAATTTAAAGCGCAAAATTCGATAAAGTGGATTAAGATGTGTGTGAGGTTCAGGTTCGGGGCGTGATGTTTTTTCTTTGCGTATTTTGTTGTTGTATCATTATGCTTTCGGCGCGTTTGTATCGCGAAATCTTCTGGCAATCGGCGAGCCGGCTAACCCACCGTGGGCTTTCGTTCGGCTTCATTATGGTGCTGATAAATGGGATGATCCGTCAGTTTTAATGAATTTTCGAGTGGATACTCGATGCTCTCGATGAAATACGCAAGAATGGACCCTGCCGGAGGTCGCCCCGTGTCTTCGCACGCTCGTGTCCTATTTCTTGTTCGTGCGGGGCCACCGACCCGCGCCGCAATCGGGTGCGAGCGGAGAGCGGCTGTGTGTTGAAAGGTTTTTGTCAGTGTTTTCCTCTCTCTCTCTCTCTTTCGGCCATTCAACGCCGGCACACCATTTGCGGCACTTGTTCGGATCTTGTTTATGTTTCCTCCTGCTACTGACACGGGCCGATGCTGCGAATGCTGCGAGGCGCTGCGGCGAAGACGCACAACACGAACAAATACAATCAGCGGATCAATTTTGGCATTAATTATCCATTCGCCAGTAGAATGGTGCGCGTAAATTTAGCGTTAAAATGGTGGCGGTGATGAGCTCGGCCTCCAGGGGTGTGCCGGCCGTATCAGCTGAAGCGGAATCGAAATTAGCACTTCACCGGCAGGCTGGCACAATAATCGTCGGCGGGCGAGCGCAACGCGTCCGTAATGGGATGCTTTTTCGGATCCTTCAGAAGGACGCTCAATTGTCATGTGCGAAGGTGCTGCTTGAGGTGGGATCACACGGTGCCAACATGAGTCGAACTGGCCACTTGATGCGCCATTAACTTCACAAGTGGA
This sequence comes from Anopheles cracens, assembly GCA_002091845.1. Lineage (NCBI taxonomy): Eukaryota > Metazoa > Arthropoda > Insecta > Diptera > Culicidae > Anopheles > Anopheles cracens. Next base: position 43,440 of record KZ071217.1, on the reverse strand, counting down.
CATCGCAAAAGAGTAGTGAAGCGTGCGTGGGTATGGGCTGGTGTATCAAACCGCTCGGCATTGAATGTGGCTTAATGATGGTTTCATCTGGCCTATTGTGTTCGGGAGTTGGTCGATTCATGATTCTGAATTACAGGATTCCTTAATATCTCAAGATGAGGAGAAGCATCACTTAAATGACATTCCAAGCGGAAATATGCATTAAGCTGACAAGTAAAACGTTTGTAAAACGTGAACAAAATGCTTGAAAATGTTTGGGCTGGTACAAGGTTTATGTATCAGGCTGAAAGTATGATTGAAAGATCGTTATTAACGCATTAGTATCTTATTGAACATCTTTCTTTAGTTTCTTTCTTCTTTCAAACATCTGCAAAGAGTCAAAGAGTTCAAAGAGTCATGAATCTTTCAAGTGTTTTTAGGATTTAATAATTTAATTTTGTTATAAATATTCAGACAGCTCAAAACTAACAGGTTCATTAATCTTTAGAGAGTTCATGACTTTGAAGATGATTTCAATTTATGTCATTCTATCTTTCATCTTCGAAGATTCATGAATCTCCAAACGCGAGACTCAAATGAATTCATTCAGTTCAGAAGATTCGTTCCGCTCAAATAAACACCGAGATGATCGAATGGAGAGGCATCCCTCACACCCGTAGGGCCACATTAAAAGCAACATGAAATAAGCATTCAAGATAAAGCTCTGTCAGCTAGCAGAGCATATCTGTCTGCAACTTCCCCGAAAACCGGAAGCGAGTACCACATCCAAACGCGAGCACGCGGCTATCAGTTTCAACCACACGCATTAATAATCCATGTTCGTCTGGGTCGGGTTTCGCGTCGTTGGCGGTTTTCCAGCCAGCCCCGTCCGTTCTCGCGGACCTCCCGCGGGTGGTTGGTTTTCCAGCGAACGGTTATTGTGATGTTATTAATAAATATGGTCTAGAGAATCGAGTTTTCCTCTGGCAAGCGCGACACAGCGCGAACCCTTATCGAGCGCTCGTGAAGATGTCTCCTCGATTTCGAAATGAAGACCACACTGACACTGGCACCGCTGGTGCTAGAGAGTTGTGCACAGAAAAAAACGACATGAAAAACACGTCCACAGCGAGACAACCTCGTCGCCCAAGACACCGGTAGCCGGTACATGATAATTTGTTCTGGTTTCGATGTTATATCGGTTTGCGTGTTTGCGCTCCGCGCGTTTTGTTTCTTTTCCTGCTTTGCGATATCATACGATGGAATCTCGTTCGCCTTCGATGTTGACTCTACCGGGAGGAGGTGGGTGGTTTGGGAATTATTTATTCATGATCGCGATCGTACGATTTTCCCACAGTGCGCTCAGGAGGAGGCCCTTAAAGCCCTAATATTGTCTCTGTGCCGGCCGGTCTGAATCGAACTGTTTTATTTGCGCAGTCGGAGAGGTTTTTGGAAAATAGAAATGACAATTTTGGGGTGGTTGTGTGTGTGTTTTAGTTACGTTTTGCGATATTTCATCCCAAAGCGACCATCATCGGGGCTCTCGAGCCAGATGGACTGGCCATCCAGTCCATTAGCATCGTCCCCGGGAGATGCCGGTGACAATCTTGAGAACTAATTTATTAATTCAGCACCAGAAGGTTTCTTTTTCCGTTTCGACCGGTCCGGCCGAGACGCGAGGTCAAGCAGATGGGTGCCGGATAAGAGATAACACCGGCTGGCCCCGGAACGTGGCATATTTTGTTGAGAACGTCTGTACATTCGAACGGGGCCCCGGTTCGGTGCGTTGTGGTGCAAATTTATTCAAAGAGAAAGTTAATTAGGGATAATATTTACTGCATCTAATTAGCTGGATGATGTCGTTAGTGTGAACGCTCCGAGATGAACGTGAGATATCGTTATCTGTTGAGTATATATTTCCCGGCCCAATCGAATTAAAAAGCTAACCAAATGAAGGCAAGCGACGTCGGATACGGTGCGCTCGATTTTTATAATTGACATATCTGGAATGAAGCGTACTCTAGCAACAAAACAGCAACACACAACTTGTCCACATGTGGGTCACACGCTAGCCGAAATAAATGTTGCGCCAGCCCACCTGATTTAGATGTTACAATAGACGCCAATTCCAAAATCGCCACCGGCACACCCACTCCCGGTTGTTTACAATGTCCAAATTAATTTTTGACAGCCCGCCTAAAAGCACACACGACAAGCGGGCGCGCGCCCGTCAATCACCCACCCCATGCCCGACGGGTTTCGTGTGTGCAATTTACGCCCTATTTCATAAGCCGACAGGCTGACAGTCGGCAAAACAACGGGCTCAATGCATGCGTGGCTTCGATTACACGCTATCCACCGTACCCCATCGCAAATAAATCGGCACACGGAGGACGAAAAAACACAAACTACAGCTGGAACCTGATTCGTTCTACTCGCAGCGCTTGGAGGGCACTGCCCTTTGCTCTCCATGCGAGTGTGTGTGTATTTGCAAACACATGTGAGAAGTCGTCCCCAGCGTTAGCACACTTTCGGTTTCGTTGCCTTTCGGCATTAGGTATGCAAAACAAGCTGTTTCTGCAGCATGGAGCATCATGGGTCGAGTCGAACCATTTATCATAACACACAGGCCCTTGACTGCCTGGAGGAGGCTGAAGAGCGCGGGCACGAGTCGATTGCGGAATGTAATGATGTTGTTGTGCCAGCTGTAACTGCAGCCCTTTTCCCTCCGCGCACGACGCGTATGGCACACCGAGTTCATTTGGGTCACTGGGTCTGAGATTGGAGGCGCAAACAAAAAGCGGTACGTCCGGTTTTTTAGTGTCCGGTCTGTCTGTTTATGGCGGCTTTTTCTTCGACAGCGCTTCGTTTCTTCCGCAGCCGGTGCAGTTAGTCTTAGTGTTAATCATCCTGCATCGGGGCCATAAATCTAGCCTTCGGGATGGTCATAAACTACGGGGTCGTTATGTCGACGCTGAGCATATCGGCACGTGATACCATCTAATGTCCCGATGTCTTTAGCGCCTCACGCGCAAGCGAGCTCGTACTCCCGTAGCGCTCCAGTGCCTACTATGGATGAGGCAACCGTAGTAGCAATGGCTTTATCTCTCTCGCTCTATCTCTCTCGTTCTCGCTCTCCATCCGTGTACCATTGGAAACGATTTCCGATGGGTTGATAAAGATTTATATCGCATCGTGAAAGCACTGTCACAGATCCAACATAATGGTCCACGGAAGGTGTGGTCCGGGGACCTTTTGTTCCCCCTCAACCTGAAGTTGTAGCGACCGCTGCAGCAGACACTTTTATATCATTGTCAATCTCGCCTAGACGTGGACGGCGGATGTGGCAGGTTTCGCCGTTCACAGCCATCATTGCACAATTAAACGGACGAACGGAAGAGACCCACCTTCGCACGCTCCTTTCCAGCGTTCGAGAGACCGTTGTTGGCTGCTACGCCTTTCGGGAACGCTGACACTCATGACGGGCGTGACCTTCACAACCCGGGTTTGCCGGCAGCGAACATCTGTGGGCAGGAAGGTTGCATGTAAATGAGGCCACCTGCTCACAAACGCTGCACACTGCAAAGCCGGACGAAAACCAGATCACCCTCCGGGGTATCGTTAATTCCGGGGCGTACAACACACTGCTTCACACTGGTGGCGAGTGACACCGACTGTCCGGACAGCGGGCGGGCGCTGCGGTATATGGTGCATAGTGCTGCATAATTCGCCCGGGCTCTCGTCGTACGAATTCGGCATATTTCAGGGGTGGAAAATTATTAGCTTCCCGTAATTGGTTTACGGCATCGGGAACGCCAACCCGCCGTCTTGCACTGGAGCACACCGGAGGGATTGTATTGGGCCGTCCAGATTGACTGTGGAGTCGGCTTAAACGTCAAAACACTACAAGGTGCCATTATTCGCCCGGTGGTCAGATGGCGTGTGGTAGGACGGGCGAGTCGCGGGTACGGAAAGTGCCATAAAAACACGATACACGTGACGTGAAATGAGGTTAGCTCCTGGCTAGGGCAGGCGCTAGCAGAGGAGAATGTTATAAATTCTTCCACGCCATGCTCCTAGTCGCGTGGCAGTGGTGGCAGCAGGTACGTCACTCCAGCTCGCAATCTCACGCGGTTGAGAGAAATAAAATGTAATTAATATCCATTTCAACCCAGCTGCGACTGTTCGGTCGGTTTCGATGCAAACAGCGCCGTTCCGGCGGTGTGTGATAGATTTATCGGTGCATTGAGTGAACTTTACCGATGTCGCACGGAACTCGGACCCCCGCGGCGTGTAGAAAGGTGATTTATTTTCTCCTAAACCGCATCATAAACCAGCCCGGTAATGAAGGCTACTGCACTGTAGTGGGAGAGCGAAAAAAGCACACTCGAAAAAAAAAACAAATGGTTTGCTGGATTTGCCTCATTAGCTGCCATATCGGTTGCGGTTGGCATATCGATTGACTACCACACACACCCACATACAGAGTGTTGGTTTGGTTTACGTTTTGAATTTCACAGATTTCAATCAGCGTGTAATGAGAGCAATTTCGAATTGATTATACATTCAACGACGGTTTTCGTTTCATTTGTAGACGAAAAATGGGGCGATATTTGCAAAATTTTCGTGCTGGAGTACACTAGTAGCACCGCCCCATTATCACCCGCACAAGGGAGCCCCCGTTGGATCGTCTAATTCACGAACATCTTGATTAATGTAACCGATATGCAAATTGAGGTCGGCCGGCGCTGGCACCCGAGGCCTGGGTCCTGGGTTAAGGTTCTTTCGCATTCAAAACTATCGTGCTCATCGGCACCGTCATCATGTCGGTCGCCAAAATGCCGGGAAGCAAATATTTAGCAGGGCAGGCTCTGCTTGTGCAACCAAACCGGGCAAACATATTCATTAGATAAAGTCAATATTTGCCCGGGTCACCAATCCATACTCGTACGCATAAATGTATGGACAGACACACACCGAACGCACCACCCAGGTGCCCGGTCTTCAGTGGAAAGTACTGATTGCATGTCCAAAATTGGCCAAACAAGTCCTCCTGCTCGTTGATCGTGGGTAGGCTTTTCTTACGTTTGGATAAGTATGTTTGACTAGCAGCTGCAACGTTCAGCGTAAACATGGCAACCGAAGATACGCATCCTGTACTCGAGCGTAGTCGAGCACCGTTGCGGTCCCGAAATAGGGTTGTGTTCGTGGTGAGATCGTGGGGGTCCGAAACGGGTGGCATGGCCGTCCATTGGTTTTCGGAAAGATTCATGACAGCTGACAAAATGATTCCCTCCCCCCTTTATGCTGAGGCCGAGAACATCTCTATTCATTCGGACGTGGTGCGAGGCGTGTAGTCATGGTACCGAAAATGAAATTATGGTCAAATGGGTCATGGGCCGGACAGCCCAGTTGCCGGTACGTGAAATGAGGTTAGCTCCTGGCTAGGGCAGGCGCTAGCAGAGGAGAATGTTATAAATTCTTCCACGCCATGCTCCTAGTCGCGTGGCAGTGGTGGCAGCAGGTACGTCACTCCAGCTCGCAATCTCACGCGGTTGAGAGAAATAAAATGTAATTAATATCCATTTCAACCCAGCTGCGACTGTTCGGTCGGTTTCGATGCAAACAGCGCCGTTCCGGCGGTGTGTGATAGATTTATCGGTGCATTGAGTGAACTTTACCGATGTCGCACGGAACTCGGACCCCCGCGGCGTGTAGAAAGGTGATTTATTTTCTCCTAAACCGCATCATAAACCAGCCCGGTAATGAAGGCTACTGCACTGTAGTGGGAGAGCGAAAAAAGCACACTCGAAAAAAAAAACAAATGGTTTGCTGGATTTGCCTCATTAGCTGCCATATCGGTTGCGGTTGGCATATCGATTGACTACCACACACACCCACATACAGAGTGTTGGTTTGGTTTATGGGCACTGGAGTGTAAAGAAATAAATTCAACACACAGTCCCCGGTCCGGTCACGCGCGCAACAACCCTCCTCCACCAGGCGAATCGAGTCTGAAGTCAGGCTTATCGTCTTCGGGACGGGTGGTGGGAACTCCCACCAAGAAAGCGGAACGATTTGACACGGCGCACCAACCAACCACCGAGGAGCCACCGTGTTTGTTTGTAAACTTTTTCGCCCTTCGGCGTCTGTTTTTCCTCTTCTCCGTCGTGCGGCGCCTACTCCGATCCGGTAGATTTATTGGACACATCCCAGCCGGCTGTGGATAGCGGCAGCTCATCCGAGCCGGACTCTGGGCTCGGGCGTAATTATCAGTGACCGGCGGGTGTTGCGCAATTCCGTTGTGACCCTTCGCCCGTTCCTTCCGGCAGTGGGAAACGACGTTCCAGAACCAGAAGCAGCTCCTGTCAGCCTCCCGGGGACAGGTTGGCTCGATTGCTTTGCGAAAGTGGTTTTTAATTGAAGCCTAGATGTCGTTCAATTTGCTTTTGATGGCGCGAGGAAGGCTTCTCGCCTGCTCTTGGAAACTGTCACGTGAGGGGAGTCGATGATTTATGCGTGCCGTCTAGGCTAATTGTCGGTTTTTCGGAAAGCAGTTCTCGGCCTGCGCGAAAGGTAATTCACGCGATTATTTATGGATAGGGCTGCGGCTGGAAAGACATCTGTACCAGCTTTAATTGATGTAATAATTCTTGCCTAACGACGTTAAGATCAGCCGCGCGAGAAGTTTGTCGATTTCGGGATCTAGTGCTCCTTGGAGTCGTGCAGGGGAAGAAATGAAAAGTAGCTATTCCAATGTGTTTCAGAAAGGCAACACGCTTAACGCACGGGTTGTAGTCATGGACACGCATAATTGGAAGCTTGCGAGGTGCCTAATTACGAATTAGGCGAGGCTGACCTTCACGGTTGAGCTGTAATTGATACTGCCGTGGAGCGGACCTGGAGTTCTGCTGTGACTTGAAGCGTGACTTGATTCGACTTCAGCGCAAAGTTGCACTGCACAAAGTGTCTCATAATCGCGCTTTATGGCAACTTCGTTAGGCGACACACTATCGAAACGATTTATATCACTTGCTCCACACTACAGGCTATACTCTCTCCCTTTGGAACAACAGTTTATGCCTGTTTTGTGTAGCAGGCAAACAGCTTTCCGCCTTCCGCGCTCACAGCGGTGTCATCGCACCCCCCGCACTGGTGATCGCTTTCTTCAGCTGTTTTTGATGGTTGCGCCACGACGCGGTACGAACGCCTCCGGCATCGCGTGTGTGTGCGGCGAACAATCCAGAACCGCCGTATGAGAGCAATTTCGAATTGATTATACATTCAACGACAATTTCGTTTCATTTGTAGACGAAAAATGGGGCGAAATTGGCAAAATTTTCGTGCTGGAGTACACTAGTAGCACCGCCCCATTATCACCCGCCCTAGTGAGCCCCAGTTGGATCACCTAATTCACGAACATCTTGATTAATGTAACCGATATGCAAATTGAGGTCGGCCGGCGCTGGCACCCGAGGCCTGGGTCCTGGGTTAAGGTTCTTTCGCATTCAAAACTATCGTCCTCATCGGCACCGTCATCATGTCGGTCGCCAAAATGCCGGGAAGCAAATATTTAGCAGGGCAGGCTCTGCTTGTGCAACCAAACCGGGCAAACATATTCATTAGATAAAGTCAATATTTGCCCGGGTCACCAATCCATACTCGTACGCATAAATGTATGGACAGACACACACCGAACGCACCACCCAGGTGCCCGGTGCGAGGCCGTGGTGCGAGGCGTGTAGTCATGGTACCGAAAATGAAATTATGGTCAAATGGGTCATGGGCCGGACAGCCCAGTTGCCGGTCGGATGTCTCCCTGCGCTCGGGAGGCACAAACAAAGGCACTGGAAGAACTGGAACCATAACCGGGGCGACCGGAGCGTAACAGGGGTGCCCACTGCCGTGGTTAGGGCTTTTGCGGTTAGGGAAATCGGGACCCGGTAGTCCGTGCTTGGCCACACAAGTGTTTGGCGCACACAGTCCCAGTCCCAGGCACAAGCGGCTCGTGTGACGTGCAGCAACGGTCCAACTAAATCATTTCCGAAGAAGCAGCAGCCAACCGTGTCCACCGCAGCCTCCGCACCGGGCGACTCGACGTCATGTAGAACGTCATGTTAAAGTTGTGCTTTTATTCGGTTCTTTTCAGATAGTTTCTGCTCGGAACTGGCACGCCAAGCCTACATAAGAAGCTGAAACGGACGACGACGACGACGACGACACTGGTACCTGTCACCTTCACTCATTGCCGGCACGGGTGTGTGGCGTGATGCTTCGGGCTGCAGCAGGTGATGGTTGGTTATGATTTCCGGCGCACGTAGAATATAATAAAATAAAAGATAACGAGGGCAGCACGCCGAGGGAGACCCCCTGGTCCGACTGGGACACCACGGTAAGGTAAGTGGGGTTGAGGAACTGCACGTGTCGCTCTGACGTGAGGGTGCTCGATCATCAGAGTTGGACTCTGGACATCCATATCTCGGAATGATTGGTGGCATTCGATTTGAACCGGTTCCGGTGCGCCCTGCAGTGGGGGGATGTTGTGTTGCAACAATGTCTGCTTTACGAGTCGTTGTCGCCAAAGAATGCCCGAGCAATTGCGACTCACTTCCGCTGTTTGTACACAATCGCCGCAATCTACGAGCCGTTCGTGGTTTCTGCTGGTGTAATGGTGGCCCAAGGCCACCGGACGCAGAAACATTTCCTACAATGTTTCCAAACCGATATCTTCATTGGACGCCGTACAACGCAAGCCGACGAGACGACAAGAACTGCGGTACACAAGAACTGCAACCACCGTGCCCGGGCTGGTGGGCACTGGAGTGTAAAGAAATAAATTCAACACACAGTCCCCGGTCCGGTCACGCGCGCAACAACCCTCCTCCACCAGGCGGGTCGAGTCTGAAGTCAGGCTTATCGTCTTCGGGACGGGTGGTGAGAACTCCCACCAAGAAAGCGGAACGATTTGACACGGCGCACCAACCCACCACGGATGAGCCACCGTGTTTGTTTGTAAACTTTTTCGCCTTTCGGCGTCTGTTTTTTCCCCTTCTTCGTTGTGCGGCGCCTGCTCCGATCCGGTAGATTTATTGGACACATCCCAGCCGGCTGGGGATAGCGGCAGCTCATCCGAGCCGGGCTCGGGCGTAATTATCAGTGACCGGCGGGTGTTGCGCAATTCCGTTGTGACCCTTCGCCCGTTCCTTCCGGCAGTGGGAAACGACGTTCCAGAACCAGAAGCAGCTCCTGTCAGCCTCCCGGGGACAGGTTGGCTCGATTGCTTTGCGAAAGTGGTTTTTAATTGAAGCCTAGATGTCGTTCAATTTGCTTTTGATGGCGCGAGGAAGGCTTCTCGCCTGCTCTTCGCAATCTCACGCGGTTGAGAGAAATAAAATGTAATTAATATCCATTTCAACCCAGCTGCGACTGTTCGGTCGGTTTCGATGCAAACAGCGCCGTTCCGGCGGTGTGTGATAGATTTATCGGTGCATTGAGTGAACTTTACCGATGTCGCACGGAACTCGGACCCCCGCGGCGTGTAGAAAGGTGATTTATTTTCTCCTAAACCGCATCATAAACCAGCCCGGTAATGAAGGCTACTGCACTGTAGTGGGAGAGCGAAAAAAGCACACTCGAAAAAAAAAACAAATGGTTTGCTGGATTTGCCTCATTAGCTGCCATATCGGTTGCGGTTGGCATATCGATTGACTACCACACACACCCACATACAGAGTGTTGGTTTGGTTTATGTTTTGAATTTCACAGATTTCAATCAGCGTGTAATGAGAGCAATTTCGAATTGATTATACATTCAACGACAATTTCGTTTCATTTGTAGACGAAAAATGGGGCGAAATTGGCAAAATTTTCGTGCTGGAGTACACTAGTAGCACCGCCCCATTATCACCCGCCCTAGTGAGCCCCAGTTGGATCACCTAATTCACGAACATCTTGATTAATGTAACCGATATGCAAATTGAGGTCGGCCGGCGCTGGCACCCGAGGCCTGGGTCCTGGGTTAAGGTTCTTTCGCATTCAAAACTATCGTCCTCATCGGCACCGTCATCATGTCGGTCGCCAAAATGCCGGGAAGCAAATATTTAGCAGGGCAGGCTCTGCTTGTGCAACCAAACCGGGCAAACATATTCATTAGATAAAGTCAATATTTGCCCGGGTCACCAATCCATACTCGTACGCATAAATGTATGGACAGACACACACCGAACGCACCACCCAGGTGCCCGGTGCGAGGCCGTGGTGCGAGGCGTGTAGTCATGGTACCGAAAATGAAATTATGGTCAAATGGGTCATGGGCCGGACAGCCCAGTTGCCGGTCGGATGTCTCCCTGCGCTCGGGAGGCACAAACAAAGGCACTGGAAGAACTGGAACCATAACCGGGGCGACCGGAGCGTAACAGGGGTGCCCACTGCCGTGGTTAGGGCTTTTGCGGTTAGGGAAATCGGGACCCGGTAGTCCGTGCTTGGCCACACAAGTGTTTGGCGCACACAGTCCCAGTCCCAGGCACAAGCGGCTCGTGTGACGTGCAGCAACGGTCCAACTAAATCATTTCCGAAGAAGCAGCAGCCAACCGTGTCCACCGCAGCCTCCGCACCGGGCGACCCGACGTCATGTAGAACGTCATGTTAAAGTTGTGCTTTTATTCGGTTCTTTTCAGATAGTTTCTGCTCGGAACTGGCACGCCAAGCCTACATAAGAAGCTGAAACGGACGACGACGACGACGACGACACTGGTACCTGTCACCTTCACTCATTGCCGGCACGGGCCGACGTCATGTAGAACGTCATGTTAAAGTTGTGCTTTTATTCGGTTCTTTTCAGATAGTTTCTGCTCGGAACTGGCACGCCAAGCCTACATAAGAAGCTGAAACGGACGACGACGACGACGACGACACTGGTACCTGTCACCTTCACTCATTGCCGGCACGGGTGTGTGGCGTGATGCTTCGGGCTGCAGCAGGTGATGGTTGGTTATGATTTCCGGCGCACGTAGAATATAATAAAATAAAAGATAACGAGGGCAGCACGCCGAGGGAGACCCCCTGGTCCGACTGGGACACCACGGTAAGGTAAGTGGGGTTGAGGAACTGCACGTGTCGCTCTGACGTGAGGGTGCTCGATCATCAGAGTTGGACTCTGGACATCCATATCTCGGAATGATTGGTGGCATTCGATTTGAACCGGTTCCGGTGCGCCCTGCAGTGGGGGGATGTTGTGTTGCAACAATGTCTGCTTTACGAGTCGTTGTCGCCAAAGAATGCCCGAGCAATTGCGACTCACTTCCGCTGTTTGTACACAATCGCCGCAATCTACGAGCCGTTCGTGGTTTCTGCTGGTGTAATGGTGGCCCAAGGCCACCGGACGCAGAAACATTTCCTACAATGTTTCCAAACCGATATCTTCATTGGACGCCGTACAACGCAAGCCGACGAGACGACAAGAACTGCGGTACACAAGAACTGCAACCACCGTGCCCGGGCTGGTGGGCACTGGAGTGTAAAGAAATAAATTCAACACACAGTCCCCGGTCCGGTCACGCGCGCAACAACCCTCCTCCACCAGGCGCCGTGGTGCGAGGCGTGTAGTCATGGTACCGAAAATGAAATTATGGTCAAATGGGTCATGGGCCGGACAGCCCAGTTGCCGGTCGGATGTCTCCCTGCGCTCGGGAGGCACAAACAAAGGCACTGGAAGAACTGGAACCATAACCGGGGCGACCGGAGCGTAACAGGGGTGCCCACTGCCGTGGTTAGGGCTTTTGCGGTTAGGGAAATCGGGACCCGGTAGTCCGTGCTTGGCCACACAAGTGTTTGGCGCACACAGTCCCAGTCCCAGGCACAAGCGGCTCGTGTGACGTGCAGCAACGGTCCAACTAAATCATTTCCGAAGAAGCAGCAGCCAACCGTGTCCACCGCAGCCTCCGCACCGGGCGACCTCATTAGCTGCCATATCGGTTGCGGTTGGCATATCGATTGACTACCACACACACCCACATACAGAGTGTTGGTTTGGTTTATGTTTTGAATTTCACAGATTTCAATCAGCGTGTAATGAGAGCAATTTCGAATTGATTATACATTCAACGACAATTTCGTTTCATTTGTAGACGAAAAATGGGGCGAAATTGGCAAAATTTTCGTGCTGGAGTACACTAGTAGCACCGCCCCATTATCACCCGCCCTAGTGAGCCCCAGTTGGATCACCTAATTCACGAACATCTTGATTAATGTAACCGATATGCAAATTGAGGTCGGCTGGCGCTGGCACCCGAGGCCTGGGTCCTGGGTTAAGGTTCTTTCGCATTCAAAACTATCGTCCTCATCGGCACCGTCATCATGTCGGTCGCCAAAATGCCGGGAAGCAAATATTTAGCAGGGCAGGCTCTGCTTGTGCAACCAAACCGGGCAAACATATTCATTAGATAAAGTCAATATTTGCCCGGGTCACCAATCCATACTCGTACGCATAAATGTATGGACAGACACACACCGAACGCACCACCCAGGTGCCCGGTGCGAGGCCGTGGTGCGAGGCGTGTAGTCATGGTACCGAAAATGAAATTATGGTCAAATGGGTCATGGGCCGGACAGCCCAGTTGCCGGCTAAAGAGGTTCTTGATT
>KZ071217.1:16880-28197 GCA_002091845.1 Anopheles cracens | reverse complement strand
GAGCCCGTGAGATCATCGTTCACCTCTACTTCATCGGGTCATTTATCAAGCATCTACTAGGCACGGCCGGTTGCTCGCAATCGAATGGCGCCCTCGTATGGCAGCCATCGTTTTTCATGCTTCGGGCCCGCAATCGTTAATCATACAACCCGAATCTAGTCGGTGAAAATAGTTTGGTGTCATAAATATCGGATATTTCGGGCAGATTTCCCTTTTTGCCTGCCGCGTGCCTCCGGACCAAAGCGTATCAATTCGGTATTGTTTGTGAAATTAGTTAACTCGTTCTGTTTAATCGCTCGTTTGAGTGCGTTTGGGTGTGTGTGTGTGTGTGTTTCAGTTGCAGAATGACCCGCGTGAAAGGGCCAGCGTGCGTGCGTGTTTGCCGGCACGTTCGTTCATGAATGCGAGAGGCCAGAGGCATCGAAAACTAATAATTGATAAATGACAGGCCGGCCAGCCGCCCGCCAGAGTTCGGCGCGAGAAACCTTCGAATGGAGTCACATTAGCGCGAGGCTGTATTTGGTCTATCAAAGCTATCAATTAACGTCAGCGTTTGTTGGGTGATGAGGCGCCGCCTTTCTTTCGCATGAACGTTCATTCGGAAGCGGCCAGTATCACGCCACAGGTTGGGAGGGCGCCCAGCTTGTATCGGAAGTGCGTGATTGTGCCTCAAAAGAGCTCACTGATTTTGATGAATGAACGCCGTTGACCTTTGGAAAACAATTACGTTCGTTTGTCCGTTGCTGTGCGATGGCGTTTCTATTACTTTCTACGAGCACCGCTAAAGCACGCGCGAGAAATAATTACCAACAGTTTAATTTATAAAACGCTCCACCGTTGGCCACTTCAGGCACATTCAGAGCCGCGTCCTTCAGGGCGCAGGTTGTTTTAGGGAAGCGCACTTTCTAGTTTCCCCCGGAGTGTAGTTTACGCTCACTAATGTGAATCGAGGTGAAACTCCGTCACATAGTGCCTCATTTCGCGTGGCTCAAGCACCTTTACGGGCGCGGAAACATAATGCGGCACGGAAGCTATGCGCCATGCAATGCCCAACCACCTCCATATCGCTGTTAGCATGAATATTGCACACCTTCATTAAAAGCTGCGCTCGCAGCACGGGATGCATTCACGGGTGCAGCTGTGCGCGAGGTGTGCAATGGACCACGTGCGCCTGAGCTATCATCTGCCTTCATTGCGGCCGTTTGGAGCAGGCGTGAGCAGGCGACACATGAGTTATGCCATTTTGGCCCGGTGCGCGGTTACAATGCATCCGCGGTGTGCGGTCGGTAAGATAGAGCCGAGCATGCGCTGCCAACGCCAACAGAACTGTCACGAAAAGGTTGACAGGCGGCCGAATAATCGCTTCGGGGCGCTCCGGGCGGCGCTTAGATTGAACGGAGGTATCTGCAGCCCAAAATGAAATATTTCGTAATTTGAAGCAATATTTTCAATTTCTGTAAAAGCCCACCCGGATCTTTTTTTTCGAACCGGGTACATACACACCACCCAGACAAGCTTCTGCCAGCTATAAATGGCGTACAATTTACACCAGCCACACTGCGGTAGACGGAAACGTCGGGAAAACCTACTCCTACGCCAGCCTGCACCCAACTTCCAGCGCGGTTTTCGCACGACCGACCACCACAACAATCCCTCATCATGATCCCAATTATCTGTTTACTTTTTCCGCTCCATTGCCGGTGTCGAAAGCGACATCCATTTTCCACCCGGCTGTTACACCGGCGGCGTGGTGCGATTTTTCATCTCCTCTCTCTCTTCCTCTCTCCACTGGAACCGGAATTAATGGACTTCCCCTCGCACCCCCTCCCACCCACTCTCGCATAATCTATGCGCATCGCAAAGCGGGCTGACCGCCCAAGGTGACCGAAAGATAAGACCCGGTAGTTGCGCAGATTAAAGAGGAAGCTTCGCTCTAATCTAGACGAATTTAATTTCAACCCACCTCCACGCCGATCGGGGTAGTTGCCCTTCTGAAATGCTACTTCAGTTTCCAGGGTTTTTTCCCCCTTCCCCCTTCCCCCTCTTTCCACCAGTTCGTCACCAAACTTCCAGGCTATTAGTTTGGGATCGCAGAAGGGACATGCTTCGCAAAGTGCGCAATTCATTCGGGTGTGGGCTTTACGGAGCGGGATTACATTTGTGGGAGGAGCAAGCCGAGATTCGCCTCAGGTCCAGGGCACACACACACACACTTCATCGACGAGACAAATTCCTTTTTTGTTGCACGAATCGAGTGATTTTTCACGTCCTGAATGTCGCGTGCATAGACAATTTGTGCTCAATTCGTTGCCAGTTCTTCGCGTTATAATGCAAATTTAGAAGAATGTGTATCAATTTTTTATAGGATGAATCAAAGAGAAGAGTAAGGAAATTAGGATGTTCTAACACTCATTAATAATCTAACCGTTGTTGCACTAATAGTATATTATTAACAATATAACATTCTGTTCGATTTTGTTGTAGACTTCATTGCAGACGGCACCCAAATGCTCTCCTTCTGCATTCCCTCCAAGTGTCAAATGGTATTGAAATAACGAAGTCGTACTCCTATATGAAGATAATGCACACTATTGAGAACTCATAAAAAAAGTTTTTCACACTTCAGCGAAATGATAAATAACTGAAAAGAAAGCCTAATGATGGCACTTGAAAACCTGACATAGACATTTTTATGCTCCTAATAGCTCTAAATGGTGAAGTTAAACTCTGCGTGTATGCAAACGTTTCAATTAGTAAAACACACACACCTTACTCGCCGCCAGCAATCGAGCACATGTACATGATTTACTGCCGGCTTACCTTTGATGTTGGCGCTTGCTCCCTGGCTAGCAGCATGGCGGCCGATTTCCGAGCGCTAGTTTCCAAAACCGTACGGAAAGGCAGCATCCGGGCTGACCTAATCGCACTGGCTGACGTTTGGAACGGTGACTGCCTGGTTGTTTGCATATTTGTGCCCGACTTCGGGGCGGAATTAATCATTACTTCCGGCGACGCACCACTCTCCGGCCAACACCCATACATCATCGGCTCGGATGTGGCGGCGCGGCAATTCATAAGCTCATATGGTCGCATCCGTATGCTGAGCGCTTCCTGTTCGCACATGCGTCCGTGTGTCCACTGGAACCGGAATTAATGGACTTCCCCTCGCACCCCCTCCCACCCACTCTCGCATAATCTATGCGCATCGCAAAGCGGTTTGACGCCCTCACTCCGTCTCACTCTCTCCATATCGCATCTATGCGGTTGTTGGCTGTGCGCGTTATGCTTGGTTTGCCTGAGGATTATGATTAATCTAGATTCCGGCAGGGAAGCGTTGACCGCTGCGTGCCGTCGACGTGCCAGAGGCCGTTCCCATCCATCCCACCCGCAGAATGTGTGGATGACATCAAAAGAATGTCAACGTCAGCTTCCGCGAGCTTTTGAATTGGATGACGTGCTTCGGTTAGTGTGTTTTTTTTTTGTTTCTCGTTGGCATGCCCACTCACCTCCAGTGGGCTTTTTCCTGGCTATATATTCTTGCGCAACCCATCGCCGCCATCGATCATCGACGAGACAAATTCCTTTTTTGTTGCACGAATCGAGTGATTTTTCACGTCCTGAATGTCGCGTGCATAGACAATTTCAATCAGAATAAGCCGCCGCATGCTAAGTGGGAAGAATTTCATCTTCCTAAGTAAACCGCAACGGCTTTGATCCGAAAGCCACTCATGTTTGCAGGTCTGTTTCGATTTGCACACTGGTGCAGTGTGCCTCTTGTCACGCGACGTGATCGTATGTTGCGTGCCGTCAGCCACCGCAGCCTGTTTACCTTCCCGCCACCGTTAAGATGATCAAAAATTCAGTCAACTTGCATCCATCCAGCGGGGTGAGATGCCTTCAGAATCAGCTCACGGAAACAGTGAGTGACTGTGTGTGAGAGGGAGAGAGAGAGAGAGAAAATTGAACGAGATACATTACTGTTCTGGAAGCTTCCATTGAGATCCGATTTCCACAACTGTGCACATGGAGACAATATTATGTACGAACGCTGTGAGTCACGCACATTTATGAGCATCGGATGAAAATGCAGACATGAAAATGATGTGGTCTTTATAATCGCTTTCGGCGCTAGCATTGTTTCAATGCTGAAAAGCGCTTTGTGTATGGTCTAAGTGATCCTTCTTAACACAAATAAAGTTTGGCAGCCCTACTACACTTGGTTATATTAGATAGAACTTTGGTGGAGAGGCCCATACTGAGTGATTCCACTCACCCTGTGTGAGTTAAAAGTCGCCATAGTCTAAAACACAACGCCCATAAAAAAGTAATTGAGAAATTCGAATGAGTAAGTAGGAAGAAGTTATTCCGCTGAAAAAAGTAGATATTATCATCTCTCAAAGAGATGAATGAACAACTATCTTCACGACAGCTGAACGACTGGAGTTTGGTATTACTTTGTTCCTGTATTTTGCTTCATGTGTTGTTGTCAATCGTGAGCCGAGCCTTCATTGCAATGAACCGAATAGTTCAATAACTAGCTATCGTAGTTCGAAAGCAGTCAAAGTCCTGGGTCCAGTCCGTGCATCCGCTAGCATCACCCAGTTGACAAAATGCGCATACCAAACCGGCGTGGGCCGAAAGTTTGTCCATCAATAAACCCGGGACCATCGAGCCTGGCTGCACGCAGTGGGTCAGTGATTTGCCTTCCCATGTGCGACTTTTGCATCGTGCTTTGAAACATGATTCCGGTCGACTTAGATAACCACGGTGGAGGTAGAAAGCAACAGACTCGGTGTTACCGTCATGAAGCTTTTGCATTCGAACAATGACCACCCCTCAGTGAATCTCTTGCGCAAAAAGTTCAATACATCCTGGCAAAAACGGAAGCCAAATTTGTACGTCAAATCATAGTACGGCAGTTCCGCCGCTTACAGCTCGCAATGCCACAATCCATACGGTGATGCTTTTAGTCCTGAGCAAACACAATCCATCACCGATTCCGGTTCGTGGTTGCCATCGTCGGGCTAAAAAAAAGAATAAGTTGAATGACATTGAGGCAATGTCGGAGAAGCATCGACCTGGCTCCAGGAAAAGCCGACAAATTTCCGAAATGGACGACACACGACGGAACCACCCTGGCTAAGAGCTGGAACATCGGTAATCAATTTTCTTCCCACCGCCGGTTTCACGTCCTCTCGGTTGGAAAACATTCGGGTTAGGTTGAGTTTGCGAGGATTGACTGTGTTGCTCTTCTAATTGAAGAGCTAGCTGCGGAATGTGGACTGTTGGACCCAAATGGAGGACGTGTACTCGGCGTGTAAAGCAAACTTTGATCAGTGGTTTGGTTTTTCTTTAATCAGATGAAACACGTAATGGAAAATGCTCCCCTTGAAGGTAGAGAATGGCAGCAAACTCTTCACAAGATCTATTCTGCTTGGGCCTCACAATAAAGTCACTCTCGCAGCCCGCTTTAAGCGTGGACCACTTGACGTGGGAAGAACGAAACAAAACAAAAACTGAAATGCAGAAATGCAGAGTGATTCAAACCGTCGGAGCGCATAAAACAACCGAGCCAGCAAAGTCAAAAGGTTTCCACCGTCCACACCGGGGCGCAAAGTTTCTTGCCACCGGCGGGCCGCTGCTTTTACCTTCGCAGCGCAAAATCGCGGATTTGTGCATTATTTCTTCCGGCCCCTGTCTTTGACGTAGACGGGCTGCCGCTGAGAGGTTTGTTCCTACTATAGTTTATGTAGAATTTATACGCCAACCAGCACCCGTAACAGTGGAACTCGATTTTCTTCGCGCGTTCCCTACCTCGTCCCACGCGTTGCACGCTGCGAGCAAAGTTTCAATTATCATAATTTCACATTACTGTCCTGGTGGCACAGAGCGCTGCCGCTCGCCGAGTGCGCGCCGGGATAATCTCGCGTTCGACCACAAAGTTTGCCAGTTTAGGTGAAGTTTTTCGGTGAAGGCGAAGATCTTGAAATACCTTTTCCGGAGCCGAATCGCCGCATTCGACGGCGAGCGGCGGTGGTGTGCGTTCGCTGTTCGTGATTCATTTTATGAAATGCGCCATCATTCGCACCGTTTGCACGAGGGCGGATAAGGTGCGCCCTAGTGCACGCGGGCATTATGGAAAAGTTTGCGCGCCGGCAACGTGGAGCAGCGAGCGAAGAATGTCCGTCCCACCTGCCCGTGCCCGAAGAATGGCCGCTCCTCACCTGCCTTCAATTTGGGCAACGGCAACACTTCAGCGAAAGCCGGCTCAAGTGTCATCCCGGAAGCTTTGCTTTGTACTTTTGCTTCCGCTTTCCCGACGATGGCAGTAGCTAGTGCCCGGCCAGAAGTGGCGCCTTTTGAAGCGGAGGAAAATGTTTACTCAACCGGTGAGTGAGTTTTTTCTTCAACTTCTGAGTGTGTAGGTGTGTCGCGCCGGATCACCAGAAATAACCGACGGGAATTACGATGAGCCAGTCGCCGGGACCGGGGATGGCAGGAGCGAGCATCTTTGGATAATTTGAAGAAAGTCTTCTCTTGTGCGCTATTCAGTTTTCAATTTTCTTGAGCAATTTCTAAGGGATCTTCCCAACGTTCGCGGTATTGTAAAGGTAAACTGAAGTTCCCGAAAGAGCGAATGTAGGAGCAGATGTTTATCGGCAAACAAGGAATTATCCACACACAAAAAAACATCCTCGAATTTAACACAGAAGACCACTCAAATAGAACGTAATAACTCAACAACAGTAAGTCTTCCCGATAATAATTATGCCTGCTTTGATTGCTTCTCTCTTCACAGGAACCGATTCAATCGGGAACAAACAGACTGCTGCGATGTTATCATGGCCAACCGGGCTGCCGTAGTTGGGTATCGTTAGCAGCAATACCAACACCACTTCGAACGAGAACTGTGCGCGCGCGTGTGTGCAAAAACCGCGCGATTGTCTCGAGCGCAACCGCGTCTAATACTTCCGGTGGAATTAAACGCGCGTCCTGCACGGCATGGTGGAGTCGGGCACCATTAGCCGGACCAGCCCGGGCTCGGCATCGATCGTGGCGACCGGGGGCGTCCGGAGCGGCATCCTGGAGACGCGGGTGCGCGGTGCCTGGTACCGGGTGTCGGTCAGCCTGGAGACGGAGTACATCTCCGTCAGCCTGGATGAGGCCTGCGAACCGATCGATCACTCCACGACACTGAACGGCACGCTCGGGTAAGTAACGCAGTTTGAGTGTCTCATTCGGCGTCATTTATCGCCCTACGGGAACGTCGATTAATCGTTCATTCTTCGCGTATATGAGTGCAATGAGGATTTGTGATGACAATCGTTCTCGGAATCGTCTCCATCAAACGATTATTCGAACTTTAATGCTTCTTTTATCGAGCAGTTTCATTGCCAACAAATCATAACTTCAATCGGCTCATTACGGCTCAGTTTCCAGGCGGAAAAGGATGCTTTGTTACGTTCGGTGTACTTAGCCTGTTGAAACACCTTTCACAGCACTGACTGACTAGGTGAAGGTCGGTCGTGGCTCACACCATCCAAACATCCGGTGGGCCTGCTGCAATATGGATGCAATTCGCTCAATCCCGCTGCATGATTGACTGATTGATATCGAATTTATTAATGTGGTCAACCTTATCCCTGCTCGGGCATTCACAGGGCCAGAAATGATATCGACGTATGGTCAATTAAATATGATGCGCAGATAAAAATGCAATGCATGCAAATAAGCCGCGACCGGAGCGTGCCGGTTGGATTGGGTTCATCAATAGTGAGCTGATATTGATGATTAAAAATATGAATTTTATTGCACCCAAACAAAGTGACGCAGGATTTATAGTGCGGGTGTGTTGGTGGGGATAAATCAAGAGAAGCGGTTCGGAATAGTCATGTTTCAGAGCGTATCAGTGAGGTCAAACTGTGGTTTCGTGAAAACCCGTCTACGCGTAGCGCAACCTGAAGCACTAGTGCTGTCAGTGGTTTATCTGTCGGTCAAAATCGTTCTTCGCACTAACGAGCGCAACTCAAGCGTAACTAAAGCGCAACACAATACACACAAAAATATTGAGTTAGTGTGCGAACAAATATGGAGGCATGTGTAGCAAAGATGTCGCATGACGTTGCCGCCACTTGCTTTTGTGAGTATGAGTAAAATACATTTTTAACTCTATTCTCGTCAGTTTGAGGTTATATTTCACCCGGTTTGACTCTTTAAGATGACTGTTTTCACCTTACTTTTGCGATTTTTATAACTCACGCGCAATCAATGGAAAAAATCTAACTCTTTTCACTTATTTTAACTCCTTTTGGAACAAACGGTGGTTCAGTGCTTGTGTGTCTTATTTTTTTTGGGTGGCGGCACCCCCGACGCCGAAGGCAGTTCCTTCGAAACGGCCGGGGAGGACCCGTTTTCGACGAGACGGCCGTTAAAACGACCCGTTTGCCACCATTTTGCATCCATTTCTCGCCCCTCCCCGCACGCTCCCGGTTGCGCACGCGGTAAGCAATTAGGGTGGCCATTTTCGAAACCACAGGTCTACTTATGGCCGGCGCTGCTGGTCACGGTGGGAGCGCACGTTCGGTCGCACGGTAGGCCCGGCTGGCTAAATGTGTGGATGACATTTCCGGCCATCGAAAACGAGCCCCGGCGTCGTCCGTCTTTTGTCGTCGATAATTTTGTCGTTTTTTTTTGTTTGCATCTCCGGCAAGATCCTGCGCAGTTCCCATTGTGGTGAGGGAACTTCCATTTCCGTCTGTGGCAAGTGCACGCGGATGCGAAGATCACGAGCCAAAACCAAATCGATTCATATTTGATCGACTAATGGGGGCAGGCAAATGCTATGGCAAGAAAGAGAGCCTTTTGCTAAGTCTTCTTTGCAGTTTCCGTGATTTAATATTTCTATCACAACACACATAAATCTGCTCGACTCTTCACGCAGGACATTCGAATCCGCATCGCTCGAATAATGGCTCCGAATAGTTGCAGCAGTGTGCGAAATGCTGCACCTCTCAGGAAGATATGCGTTGCCGGTCGATTTCCCTCCGCGAAGGCATCGCGAATTCTAATGAACATTGAGCTTATGGCACCCCCGTGTGGATATCCCTTTCCAGGAGCAACCACAGTGGCAACAATGGTGGCCCCCCCCCCCCCCCTCACGGGGGGCTGGGAGCCACGGTCGTGGGTGAGTGTGTGAATTTTCGTTCAGTGCAGGTTTCGGTTGCTTCCTTTGTGAGACGATGTTTGGTTTTGATCTCGGCAGACTTTTGTAATGGCGTGTGTCCTTAGGAAGCCTTTCTTCAAGGCACCAAAGACAAATCCCATTGATCCACACTCTTCTGCTTGGAACACACGTTGATGGTGGTGATTCTGTATTGCTGGCTTCATCGACGGCGTTACTGGAATAATGCAGGGCGTTCATTGACCCAAAGAGACTCCTGTTTTACAGCATTCTTCATCCATTCCGGAACAGTTCCCAGAGTTACATGAATTCCTTTCTTCCAATCTTGAAATAGTTCTACCAACTCTCGAAGTGGATATTATGTGTGGTTCAAACATCGACCTCGATCAATGCAATTCCGTCATTGTAAGTATTCAATCTGATACTTTAAGCAGCGTATGAAAGCCGTATGGTAGATTGGGTGAAGCGAATTCTCCTAATTCTGAGAACTGTTCACGAATGGATGAAAAATGCTGTAAGACTTGAATCATTGTGGAAAAGGTAAATATTTCATTCCATTCCAAAATAAGCGCCGGTCTTCAAACTTCTATGTGGAATCTGTAACACCAGGATGCAACGATCCTAAGTAATGCATTATACGCCTATACGCGAAGCAACTGCAGTTGCATAACCGTTGGGTTTAATGCATCAATAATATTGACCACTTTTTCAATGCTTCTCCCATCCAACACAACCTGAGAGATGGGTACACTATGATGAAATATCGCCTTTCACTCTCAACAGCATTCCAAACCATTCCCGTCCTTCAGATGAACTTTTCTTCGATTGAAATAATCCCTAGCTTCAACCCAGTGAAAGAGAGAGATATAAGTAGTGAACCTTTCTCTCGCACTCATACTTATCTGAGCGAGCGCTGGAAAAGTTTTCGGTGTAATTGATGAAAACTATCTTCCGGTAGTGAAATCGGATCTCTGAATTTCTGTTTGCATCTCCGGCAAGATCCTGCGCAGTTCCCATTGTGGTGAGGGAACTTCCATTTCCGTCTGTGGCAAGTGCACGCGGATGCGAAGATCACGAGCCAAAACCAAATCGATTCATATTTGATCGACTAATGGGGGCAGGCAAATGCTATGGCAAGAAAGAGAGCCTTTTGCTAAGTCTTCTTTGCAGTTTCCGTGATTTAATATTTCTATCACAACACACATAAATCTGCTCGACTCTTCACGCAGGACATTCGAATCCGCATCGCTCGAATAATGGCTCCGAATAGTTGCAGCAGTGTGCGAAATGCTGCACCTCTCAGGAAGATATGCGTTGCCGGTCGATTTCCCTCCGCGAAGGCATCGCGACCTGCGGGACGCCACGCACGAGGAGGCGGTACGTGCGCTCAAGCGTGCCGGGCGCGTCGTCGACCTCGAAGGTAGGTGAAAACTATGCCGGGCATCCGGATGTGGCACCTCGCCCGTGGCAGCCCGGATGACGGATTGTCACTGGCAGGATTTCCTTCATTTTAAGTGATTGCGGAGCGGGTGCGAAGGTGAGGGAGAGCGGGAGATAGCGCCTGTTTTTGTGCCTTTAGTTTCCCGTTGTCATGGTCGGTTCGTAAGCAGCTTACACCGGGATTCGAGTGTTTGTGTAGCGCTGCACGTGCCGGTAGGATTGAACGAGCTCTAATACCTGGTTTTCCCCCGTCGCTCTCGGTTGCTCCTTCTTTAATACCACTTCGAGTAGCATTGATACATACTAAAACTCGTTTCGAAAATAATTGTTCACCCATTCTTTCTCCAATGACAGTAAGCGTTGTGCGTGCGGAAACTTGATTTGACGGCTGGAATATTCGAACGCAAAAACAAACTGTAAAGTTCATAGCCTACATTTAGGCGCTTTATTCGCTTCATCCCTTCCCGCTTTAACCAGCCGCCAACGCGCTTGCCGCGAACGAAATGCGAAAATATCAACAATCCATCCCACGCACTTCGGTGCCGTCACTACCCACGACGCGTAGGGAAATGCTGGCACGTAGTAAGAAATTGCGAACGCCGGGAAAAGCCAGCGACTGACATACGATTACATAATTCAAACGTCATGTACTTACTCCTGTCTTGCCGGGTGGAAGAGCCCGGCAACGGCCAAAAC
>KZ071211.1:57912-69647 GCA_002091845.1 Anopheles cracens | reverse complement strand
CTCCGTCTGCTTCGTCCGTCGGTCTGCCTCCGCCTGACGCCGGGCATCCTCGAGCGAACGGGTCAGCTCCTCTACTTTGGTTTCTAAGCTCTCAATATTACTACACAGCCTGCAAACGCAACGGATGTTAGTTCCGCTGAGCATACGCTCGCGCCAACCGGATCCTTACTGTTTCACGTGCTTCTTCTCCGCCTGGTACTCGAGCGCCAGCTTGTACTTGTCCCGCTCCAGATCCTGAATGCTCACCTCGAGCTGCTCGTAGATCTTCATCCGCGAGTCGTTCACCTCACGCAGCGCGGCGTTCTGCTTCGTTAGGTACTGCGAACGGAGGAGAAACGTCACACACAGTTGTCATGTGTGCTGGCAGCAGCGCAACCGCCCTTACTAACCTCTATCTCCTGTACATGGTCATCGATAACGTTCTGATGGTGCTTGAGGGTCGCCTCCAGCTCCTTGTTCCGTTCCAGCAGCGTTTTACCGAGCTCGGCTGCCAGTTGGAGATCTGCCAAAAAGGGGGAAGTGGAGTAGCGCGTTAGAGAGGGCCAAGTTATCAGGGTCTGGGATCCAGCGACAGCGTGTGGGTCGAGATTCCAACACAAATGAGGAGGGAAGATGCGGTGCAAGCATACTCCACCTAGCGTGCAGCAGTACATAGGACACGTAGAAGCGTTGCGGATTGCATACTTGCGGGCCGATTCGCTCGGGTATATACACAACATATGCAATCCGCAGGACAGGGATGCTGTACAACTGCGGAACAGCTGCTGCAACGGCAGGGATGTGCATTGAACAGAGAAAACCAAAATCCCCCCGGTGAAGCGGTGCAAACTAGAGGCCGTGTGAACGTTGTGATTGTGAACACCCCTCCCTCTGGGCTAAACTCCGAAGCAGCTGAACCCCTCGATAACGTTCGACGGCGCATTAAGTATGAACCCTGCCCCCGGTGCTTCGCAGACCCACACAGACACAACACAGACACAGGAAAAAGCAACCCTCGAGTGCAATGTGCAATGGTGCAGACGTTATCTAGCATGGCGCTATCCTAAACACATATACATGCAAGAGACACATGCGGAGACACCGTTCCAAAAATTCACAGCGTTAGCGGATGAGGTGTGCGTTTGTTTTCTTTGCTACCCGTGCACCTTAATGGGGTGGTCCGGCCATTACACACATACACACATACACATGCAGCTGCTCATTAGGGAGGACGAACGGCGCGTTCGGAAGGAGGACAAGTATGCAAAAATGGTAACATAAAATGAGCACAAAAAATGGATGAAGGGCAGTGTGCAAGGGTACGGGAGCGATGAAGCGAACGATGCGTTGGGCACAACGCGACAGATGCGGTGGGTGGAGGGCGAACTTACCGTCCAGCATGTACTGGGAGCTTTCGTCGACGAGATGCTCATCGAACACGTCGCTCGTTAGGCCGCTCATAGTGTCGCTGGGGTTAGATTAGATTTGCGCACAACAAACTACACCGAGACACTGGATGCAGGGGAGGGGCGACACGGACAAGAACACACTGGCCACTGGCACCGAGATGGTGCGAGAAAATCTCCGGCTCCCAGGCGCCTGTCTGCCGTCTGTCCCGGCGGAGTCACACTCGAAGTTATCGGTGCCTGCGAGGGTGTCCGCGCAGGTGAGAGGTGTCCCGGCGCGCCAACACCTTAAGCTGAGGAGGATAATGGTGGATTGTTGGGAGTTTGCAGGGACGATGCGTTGACGCCGAGCTTGATCGAAAGAAATCCTCGCCTTTCAGAGGCGCATCGGCAACGACGCAGTTCGTTCGCGGTGTCGAAGCCCTCCCTCGGTAGCCGCAGAGTGCTGCCGGTCTTGTGCGTGTGTGTTTTGGAGGGTGACGACTGACCGAGGGCTCGGGTGAGAGTGAGAGGACACATACACACACGTCCGGCTCGAGCGCTGGCAACTAGTTACGGGAGGCACCCGATGCCTGGCTTGATTGATAGGTTGATGGGCTGGACGCAGTGTCCCGGCCGACGTCCGGAGGCGAAACAACGGCCCATCGAATGGAACCGTCCGACACTACGCACTCGACGACACGCGACACAACACTCACTCAGCCGCACTGGCCGCTTACGGACGGCAAACTGACGGCCAACAACAACGGTTTCGGGGTTCGAAGTGCCACCGACACCAGCGAACGGGCATGTGTGTGTGCGTGTGCGTGTGACGCGTGCCACGCATGCCCAGTAGCTGCACCACGAGCCCCCGGCATCGGAAAGGGTCATATCGATCCGCGAAGAGGGATGAAAATGCAGCGAGACGTGCACGTGTCACGTGCGCACACTCCTCGCGGGAGGTTACTTTCTTCCGAAAGTTTTGTGTTTTTTTTAATGCTTTTTTTTTATCAACATGGATATCAGTAGTATTTTGAAAACTTTACAAACATTCCTTTACTTCCAAGATAGTATCAACTGATGTGCCGGAGGATTGCCGACCTCTACCTTAGCTTGATTATACTTTTTGCACAAGTTGCCAGTGCTCGGACGTTATTAACTGTGCAAGCCTCAGAAGTTGGTCACGTAATTTCGCACGACCCCGACCTCTCCTACGCGGCTGTGAGCCGCGCAATCGCCCTTTTTTTTCTTCTTTTCATTGCGGTTTGGGCGATTGTCGAAGCAGCTGTTGCCGACTGTGAAACAAGGGGTGACGGCTAACCCTACAAGTGTTGTTCGTTCGGAACGTTTTAGGTACTTTTTTCAAATATGTTTGAATCATATCCTCTTCCAAGAAAGACATAATTTCAACCCAGGATGTTTTATGCCTAGGGGAAAATGGGGACAGATGACTCTCCCACTGGTCCAAGCGCTTTTTAAGTGTCTTGTTACAGCTCAAGGGTGGCTCGTCTGGTTCAGAACTATAAGGACAATTTTTCAGCATTTTTGGGGCTTCAAAGGAATCTCGCTTCCGAAAAGCTTGCAGCAAAAATTCATAAACATTTTCTGAATATCTTCTGCTCATACAAAGCTGGCATTTATTTTAGTATAATATCAAAATTCCAAGTTTTGAGTTTCGTCTGAAAAATACTTGTTATTTTTTACCTTTGTAAACTCAAATTTGTGTTGCGAAAATTCCAATATCGAACAACAAGGGAGCATTGCAATGGACTAGAACTATATGAATCCTATTTGAATCAAAAGAAAAAGACAAATCTGCTGTTTTTCGTACTGCTAGTACTACTAGATTCATACTAGATCTGCTACTAGATTAGAGAAGATCTATATATGTAAATGTGATAAGGATATGTTGATCAACATGGATATCAGTAGTATTTTGAAAACTTTACAAACATTCCTTTACTTCCAAGATAGTATCAACTGATGTGCCGGAGGATTGCCGACCTCTACCTTAGCTTGATTATACTTTTTGCACAAGTTGCCAGTGCTCGGACGTTATTCACTGTGCAAGCCTCAGAAGTTGGTCACGTAATTTCGCACGACCCCGACCTCTCCTACGCGGCTGTGAGCCGCGCAATCGCCGCGTCCACCGTGCATTGATTGCACCCGATGTCGTTATCGTCCGCCGGACGGTTAAACGTCGCGTCAAACGTCATCCATCTCGCACCTGACCCGCACCTGACAGCTCGAGATGACGGCGCTCCCCCTTTCCCCCCTCATTTCCAACGTCTCGCTCTCGTACGCCGCGATACGGCGCAGCTTATCGTGCACCGAACGGGCAAGCACCTTTGAACTTCGCTCCGTTTCTTCCGTCACGCCCTGCTCACGACCCACCTCAAACGGAAGCCTTTAAACGGTGGGAAGGGAACCCTCAAGATCGCTATCTTATCCGTCCGTGGGTGCGTTCGTCGGTGGCGCCCGGAGGTACGGTGCCGTTCGTACGACTTTCGCAACGTACGCCGTCTGCTGGCGTTGCCAATCCGACCGACATCGGGTGCAGGTGTGTGCGGCTTTTTTTTTTCTTCTCGGACTGGTGCTTTGCGCCTTTCTTGCTGCTCGCGATCGTCGTGCGATATCGCGTGCCGGTGAGCGCCCCGAGATGACGGTTCGCTTTTGCGGGGACCCGCTTCGTTAGACCGTTTTTTGGAGCCGTCGCCGATAGCCAATCGCGATCGGTTTGAGTCTTCATACCGTCCAAGGTCGCGGAAATGGCGACAGCGAATGGAAAGGTCTCGCCGGTCCGATATCCTGACGGACGGCATCGCCTGGTGGCATCGGGGCGAGTGTTTGCCGTGTCGCAATGGTGTGAGATGTGAAAATGCCGTGCAAGAAATGTCAAGTACAGCCCCGGACGATGGCATCATGTTTGCCCAGCGATGACTTCAGACTTCATGCCCGACGGACGCAACCCCATT
Organism: Anopheles cracens; assembly: GCA_002091845.1. Lineage (NCBI taxonomy): Eukaryota > Metazoa > Arthropoda > Insecta > Diptera > Culicidae > Anopheles > Anopheles cracens. The sequence continues at coordinate 65,308 of KZ071211.1, read as the reverse complement.
AGCCGCCGGGAAGATCACTCGCCTTCGCTTTGCCGGACACTATAACCTATTTACATAACGATCGTCGTCTTTTCGCAGTTGGCTGTGAGGTGCCGTGTGGACTCCGCGCACCCGGGAGATATGTACATGTTTGGAAGATTCGGGGCCCTCCAAAAAAAAAGAAAACACGAGCCACCGCTGTTTAAGTTGCTCCGGCACTGTTTGATCCATTACCCGCGCCCGAGGTCGTCTGGAGGTAAGATCTCCGTTTGGTTCCTCTTTTTTTGCTTCCCGCCCCACAGATAGCACCAACCGCGGGGTACAGCACGCCACCAAAGCAGCCGGAGAGGCAACAACGACACCTTCGGGCGAGACTTTTTCTTTTATACAACGAAGCTTTTAACGGCCCGAAGTGGAGGGTAGTGGATAGGGCAGCGCGGGAAGTGTCAGGAGAAGGAAATCAGAACTAGACTCGCACTTACCGGCGGCGTTCCACTTCAGGCAGTCCTTCTTGGTGAGCAGTGACCATTCGAAGCTGAGGTCAGTGTTCGATGACATGGTGATGGTGCGGTGCGGCGCTGGACGACGGCATTCACCATTTGCATTCGGGCTCTCCCTGCTGCTGATGCTGCCGTTTCCGCCACGACTAGAGATTTTTGCGCTCGTGTGGGTGCGCGCCTGTTTTTTTGTTGCGCTTTCTTCGCCTTCCACGCGCTGCGTCACCTAATTGACGGTACAATCGCGGCAAGATGGTGGCTGCTGTCTTCGCCTGCGCAGCCTTCGAACGACCATTCCAAGCGGAGACGGCCGGTACCGTCCGGCACTTCCCTTCCCGCCGGTGCCCGCCTCTCGCGCTCTCTCTCTCGCGCTCGCTCTCTGCGGGCTCGATTCGATTTCCTCACCAACGATCGTATCGTGCGAACGTGCTTTTCGGTACTTTTCCCTACGAAAACGACACGGAACGAAACAAGGAAAAGCAAAAAAAAAAAGAGAGATATATAAATATGTGGACGGCCGGTATGTTGCAAACAATTTCATTCAAAATTGGAGACAGACAGTTGTCATGTGTGCTGGCAGCAGCGCAACCGCCCTTACTAACCTCTATCTCCTGTACATGGTCATCGATAACGTTCTGATGGTGCTTGAGGGTCGCCTCCAGCTCCTTGTTCCGTTCCAGCAGCGTTTTACCGAGCTCGGCTGCCAGTTGGAGATCTGCCAAAAAGGGGGAAGTGGAGTAGCGCGTTAGAGAGGGCCAAGTTATCAGGGTCTGGGATCCAGCGACAGCGTGTGGGTCGAGATTCCAACACAAATGAGGAGGGAAGATGCGGTGCAAGCATACTCCACCTAGCGTGCAGCAGTACATAGGACACGTAGAAGCGTTGCGGATTGCATACTTGCGGGCCGATTCGCTCGGGTATATACACAACATATGCAATCCGCAGGACAGGGATGCTGTACAACTGCGGAACAGCTGCTGCAACGGCAGGGATGTGCATTGAACAGAGAAAACCAAAATCCCCCCGGTGAAGCGGTGCAAACTAGAGGCCGTGTGAACGTTGTGATTGTGAACACCCCTCCCTCTGGGCTAAACTCCGAAGCAGCTGAACCCCTCGATAACGTTCGACGGCGCATTAAGTATGAACCCTGCCCCCGGTGCTTCGCAGACCCACACAGACACAACACAGACACAGGAAAAAGCAACCCTCGAGTGCAATGTGCAATGGTGCAGACGTTATCTAGCATGGCGCTATCCTAAACACATATACATGCAAGAGACACATGCGGAGACACCGTTCCAAAAATTCACAGCGTTAGCGGATGAGGTGTGCGTTTGTTTTCTTTGCTACCCGTGCACCTTAATGGGGTGGTCCGGCCATTACACACATACACACATACACATGCAGCTGCTCATTAGGGAGGACGAACGGCGCGTTCGGAAGGAGGACAAGTATGCAAAAATGGTAACATAAAATGAGCACAAAAAATGGATGAAGGGCAGTGTGCAAGGGTACGGGAGCGATGAAGCGAACGATGCGTTGGGCACAACGCGACAGATGCGGTGGGTGGAGGGCGAACTTACCGTCCAGCATGTACTGGGAGCTTTCGTCGACGAGATGCTCATCGAACACGTCGCTCGTTAGGCCGCTCATAGTGTCGCTGGGGTTAGATTAGATTTGCGCACAACAAACTACACCGAGACACTGGATGCAGGGGAGGGGCGACACGGACAAGAACACACTGGCCACTGGCACCGAGATGGTGCGAGAAAATCTCCGGCTCCCAGGCGCCTGTCTGCCGTCTGTCCCGGCGGAGTCACACTCGAAGTTATCGGTGCCTGCGAGGGTGTCCGCGCAGGTGAGAGGTGTCCCGGCGCGCCAACACCTTAAGCTGAGGAGGATAATGGTGGATTGTTGGGAGTTTGCAGGGACGATGCGTTGACGCCGAGCTTGATCGAAAGAAATCCTCGCCTTTCAGAGGCGCATCGGCAACGACGCAGTTCGTTCGCGGTGTCGAAGCCCTCCCTCGGTAGCCGCAGAGTGCTGCCGGTCTTGTGCGTGTGTGTTTTGGAGGGTGACGACTGACCGAGGGCTCGGGTGAGAGTGAGAGGACACACACACACACGTCCGGCTCGAGCGCTGGCAACTAGTTACGGGAGGCACCCGATGCCTGGCTTGATTGATAGGTTGATGGGCTGGACGCAGTGTCCCGGCCGACGTCCGGAGGCGAAACAACGGCCCATCGAATGGAACCGTCCGACACTACGCACTCGACGACACGCGACACAACACTCACTCAGCCGCACTGGCCGCTTACGGACGGCAAACTGACGGCCAACAACAACGGTTTCGGGGTTCGAAGTGCCACCGACACCAGCGAACGGGCATGTGTGTGTGCGTGTGCGTGTGACGCGTGCCACGCATGCCCAGTAGCTGCACCACGAGCCCCCGGCATCGGAAAGGGTCATATCGATCCGCGAAGAGGGATGAAAATGCAGCGAGACGTGCACGTGTCACGTGCGCACACTCCTCGCGGGAGGTTACTTTCTTCCGAAAGTTTTGTGTTTTTTTTAATGCTTTTTTTTCTTCTTTTCATTGCGGTTTGGGCGATTGTCGAAGCAGCTGTTGCCGACTGTGAAACAAGGGGTGACGGCTAACCCTACAAGTGTTGTTCGTTCGGAACGTTTTAGGTACTTTTTTCAAATATGTTTGAATCATATCCTCTTCCAAGAAAGACATAATTTCAACCCAGGATGTTTTATGCCTAGGGGAAAATGGGGACAGATGACTCTCCCACTGGTCCAAGCGCTTTTTAAGTGTCTTGTTACAGCTCAAGGGTGGCTCGTCTGGTTCAGAACTATAAGGACAATTTTTCAGCATTTTTGGGGCTTCAAAGGAATCTCGCTTCCGAAAAGCTTGCAGCAAAAATTCATAAACATTTTCTGAATATCTTCTGCTCATACAAAGCTGGCATTTATTTTAGTATAATATCAAAATTCCAAGTTTTGAGTTTCGTCTGAAAAATACTTGTTATTTTTTACCTTTGTAAACTCAAATTTGTGTTGCGAAAATTCCAATATCGAACAACAAGGGAGCATTGCAATGGACTAGAACTATATGAATCCTATTTGAATCAAAAGAAAAAGACAAATCTGCTGTTTTTCGTACTGCTAGTACTACTAGATTCATACTAGATCTGCTACTAGATTAGAGAAGATCTATATATGTAAATGTGATAAGGATATGTTGATCAACATGGATATCAGTAGTATTTTGAAAACTTTACAAACATTCCTTTACTTCCAAGATAGTATCAACTGATGTGCCGGATGATTGCCGACCTCTACCTTAGCTTGATTATACTTTTTGCACAAGTTGCCAGTGCTCGGACGTTATTCGGCTCCGGCCTTGAGATGAAGTAATAATGATTCGACACTTTCCAGTGCGGCCGTGTGCTGCTGCTGCTGCTGCGTGTGTGTGTGCGTGTGCGGTTTGGTTTGATGGACGGCGGCCCCGATACGGTGCTGCTTGAGGGTTTTTGATAGGAGAATGTGGCGATCGGTGACGATGGTGCTGCTGCCTCTTCGACGCGTTCTACCACACACACACGCACGCACACCGTGACCGTTCGCAGTGACAGTTCTGTCCCGTCCGATCGTGCTCGAGCCTGCGCGCGCACAAGACACTATTCCGGCTCGGGGAGAGCAAAGGCTCCAGTTTCGTGAGTTCGTGTCACCTTTCCCGTCCCTTGCATTACCAACCGTTCCCGCTCCCCGTGGCCAGTGGAAGTGATTGTCAAAATGGCATCGGCACTGTGTCTGTGTGCGGCGCGTCGCAAGCGAAAGTGATAGCGGTGGCGAGTTCGATGGCACAGGTGAGCCCCGGGTGAGATGAGTGAAGTGAAAACGTACGCCTCACTCCGGTGAGAACGGCCGCGCTTTCGTCAGGCCAGTGTGCAGCCGCGGTTTCCTCATCCATTTTCTGCTGACCACCAATTCTCTTTCGTTTGTTGTTTGTTTCTTTCTTTTCTATCTTTCTTGTTGTTTTGCTCGTGTGTATGTTATTTTTAGCTGCTGGTGCTGGTGCTAGTTTGCTTTCGAAATGCATCCGAGCTTTCTCCGCTCGCCTGCCGCCCCCTGCTGCCGCACACCAAACGCACACACAGACACACGTATACGAGCCGGACACCAGCCCGATCCCGGTTACGTTGCATCGTCGAAAGGAGGGTTTCGGTTGCAGCCTAATGCACCCGTTTAAATCTCCCACTTTTTCCCATAATCAGACCGCCGCCTCGCTCTCTCCTACTCCCTCCCCATCACACACACACACACCCATCCACCTGTGTATGGGTGTCTCTTTCGCTCTATTTCCCTATCAGCTATCGTGCCTTCAAGTGCCTCCCGCAACGCTGCATTCGGCGTAGGATTTGGTCCATCGCTGCGGAGGAATGCAACGGCCCTTCTCTGCCCGCGGGTTGCCACGCGCCTGCCTGTCTGCCTGCCCCCTCCCGTCGAACTAAGCCCCGGACGGGTTGGCGGAACCAGTTTCGGTGAAGATTTCATGATAAAAAAGGGCTCACTCACGGGGGTGTGGAAAACCATGGAAACGCTCGACGACGACGGCGAAAATAGGCACACACAAAAAAAAAACGGCGCTGGGCCTGAGCGCCTTACTTTTCACAACACAAACACGACGCACGCACAGCACTCACAGGGCCAAGCGCACACCTGGCGCGGACGATGGCGATTAGGAAAATGACGACGGCGACGACGCAGATGTTGGGGAGCCAAACAAGACACGAAGCAAAAGCGTCCGTCGACCGCGCTTCCCGCTCTTGGGAGCTGAGTTTCGGATGCCTCGGCGATCGGGATGTTAAAAAAAGCGGCACACACGCACACAAATAAAAACACACACGCACGCACGAACGCTGCAAGAATGTCGTCCGTGTCCCGAGGGGGGAGGCCGTTAAAATCCGCGTCCACGGAGCACGGTGTTGGCGGTGACGCACGTATCACACCACGAGACACCCTCGGCACGAGTGCGGCGGCGCAAACAAAATGCCTGCCGCGATCCCAGCTGCTGCTGCTGCCGTGCTGTTTCGAGCCTGCTGCCGAGGAGCTTTTCTTCTTCTTCTGCTGCCGCAACCGATCGCGAGCCCCCCTGCAAACCAGACGCTCGCTGCTCGCGGTCTAGGGTTTTGCTACGTCCGCAGCACGAACGGCTGGAAGCTTTCGGTCGGGCGCTCTCTCTCTCTCTCTCTCTTCTCTCGCTGGACGGAACATGCTCAAGTCGACATCGACGACACCTTGAGCTGACCGCTGCCGCGCCCGTATTGGGTTCCGAAACGTGAACGCGCAAAAACCATACACGTCGATGGAGTCGTTGTGCGCAAAACAAACCAAAAAGAAAAGCAAATGTTAAACGATCGTAGACCCTTCGAAAACGGGCCCCGCACGTTCACCGATCGTTGACCAGCCCAGCGACATCCATTGCGTATCGTAGACCTGCAGTAGGCGCACGCACAGCGCACCGTTTGTTCGCTCTCCCATGCACTCTCGCCGGAACGATCGCGCCACGCTGGGGAACGCGTCGGTCATAAGCGTAGAGTTTGAACTATTTAATTATGCTGATTTAATGTTTTTTTCTAAACATTTCCAGATATTCATCATCGGAGTTGGAGAGCCTAAGAAATGAGCTTTCTCGCGATCAGCGTGCTACCGTCTCCAATGCAACATAAAACGAGGTAGTTTTTGGAAAGGTTACCTTTTTCTTGCTTTTTTCGATTCTTAATTCAAAGCTAAGGGTTGTCAGCTTTGACAGTCAAGTCCTGCGTACGGTGTGAGGCGGTCCAGTTTAGATTTAAACCCACAGTCTGTGTGCTAGCGCACAGGACCATACGACCGGCTTCCATATATACATACCTATAGTTTGCTGTATCTTAATGATGAAAATCAACATGTCGCTCTTATCTTCAAAAACACATAATAATATAATGCTCCTCACCATACACGCTGTTTACTGCTAAACGTCTATTCATTGTCTAGCAATGATAACCTATAATCAGACATCAAACAGTTGCTTCGTCTGTGTCCCATTGGTTATATTTTCATATACAGCCCCCTAGAGGCTTTAGGAACTAAACCGCTCTCAAGCAAACATACAAAAAATCATAAATAAGTTAATAAAATAAATGCATAAATCATGGAATGAAACGTTTGGAAGCTTTCCTGAAAGTTTCAGCTGTGACGCACCTACGAGCAGCTGGTTTTTTGACAAAAAAAAAGCTCTTTCTTTCATGTGTGGAGGCGCCTGGTACGTCAAATAGTGATTGGAGAAGATATTTGGAAAGGGATGTTTTTTTTTTAAATAACGTTTTCATTCCATTCAGACTTACACAATGTTTGAGGAGGATCATCCAAATTTATATTACAAATCCAGCGCGTTGGAAAGGCTTTACGCTCGTGGGGTAGACATTCTAGCATCCAGGGGGCATTCTCAGGGGCGATCTCTATATTTCCAACTCCAATACACCCTTGTCAGGGAGATAATTATAAATTATTTATATTGTTTGCCACGTTGTTATTAAGATAAAATCAATAATTTTATTGAAGAAAAAAAACAATTATGTTCGAAGTTTGTTCAAAGCTTTCCCATCGTGCGCAAGCTCAAAAGCTTTCTCACTCACTCTCTCCCGCTCACTGGAAAGCAGAGAGTACGCACCCACGTACGATCGACAGTGGGCACCGTGGGCGCCGCTGCGCTGAGCTTTCGCTCTCTGCTCCCAGCATCTGGCGGAGAGTCTCTCCTCTCCGGGCAGCAACGCTCTCTCGCTACTCCCTGCAACCTGCGATGCAGCAGTTCGATGACTTCGATTTTTTCCTTTCGCACGATCTAGTGCCTGCGTGTACTACCTCCACCAC
>KZ071207.1:10905-23642 GCA_002091845.1 Anopheles cracens | reverse complement strand
TCTTTCATGGTTGGTCTGCTCAGAAGCAGCTCATACTGTACACCTCTTGAATGATCCTTCCTATTTCTGAAGATGATTTTATGTAAATATTCATTTTCGTACCGTTTGAGCAACTCAAGACATACCGATAGTCCAATATCGTTCGGAAACAATATACGAAATCGATAGAAAAGCATTAAAAATGCTGGAAAAAACATTTTGTTTTAAATTTGTAAATCATTAATGAGTGGCATTCAACAGAATATCAAAAAGTGTATGGTTTTTGGAAAATGAACATGGGGAAAATTTTCAAAAATTAATACAAAAATGGCAAAAACAGAAATGATTAATAAAAAAAATTACATTCAATTTAAAAACAGCATTCCAGCTGTTTTAAACTTTCTTTTGCGTTTTTAAATCCCTCAAAGAACCCCAAAATTATAATATATTGTATATAACATTTTGGAAATTGTGTATACTGGACTGGACTGGAAACTGGAAAATAAGTTTAAAAACTAATAACAAATGAATTCATTGCAGTACAAAAAACCGACACAAATTGATGTTTTGCCCTTCTCTATTATTGACTCTTTGATTATGTCTGTGTTTGCATCGAGTAATACTTACACACTTACTTATTTACTTACTTAATTACTTCTCAGTAAGTGTTAGAACCGCTTGTCGATCATGGCCTGCTATAGGTAGCAGGATCGCACGTCGTCGACACCTACTAATGTTTTGTTTTACCAGTGATAGAAACGATTGAATTGAATGGTAATCTTCATTTCATTTACTAACACACCATTGCGTGTAATAGCGATAAAAGCGACCAGCTCAGTGCGACGGCTTCCAATCCGTTCGCCGAAAGCGTACTCATTGCAAAAGTGTCAATTGACACCTGATTTGTCCGTTAGTGTTTAAGCAAGGTATGAGTAATTTTTCTATTTGTATTGAAGTGATGGATGGGTGAATAAGGGCAATTGGACACTTTGAAGACATTCTTTTGACACACCTTTTACCTTGCGTCGTCTTGTTTCGATCAATAGAATCCGAATGAATGTACGTGGACTTATCATGCTTATCATGGAAATTGAAGAGTGAAGTTCATGAGGAAACGGCATTATTAAAACGTGTTCACACCTCAGGTTTATAAAATTAAGAGAAGATTGAATATTGGATTGAAAAAGAAGTGATTAAATGATGTTTTTAAGATATTCTTCAAGAAATTGTTGTTATAAACAATCATCATACATTTTACTGTGATTGACCGAAATGTTCTACGTTCATTCACATATTTTCAGAGAGTTAAAATTAACATTGTGTATGCTAACATCCGGCTACAGTTTGTAACATCCTTCACAAACATCACACCGAACCGCACATGCTCAACCACCGGTGAGCTGGTGGCCAAACATGATGGGGCGTATTTGTTGTATCGATTGCTTGCTCATGATGTTCAGACGGTTGTGCGACGTGTGGTTTGTTGAAACGTGCTCTTGGATAAGGTTCAGATGGTCGCCGGTTTCGGTACGTTTTGGCCGCAGTAAAATTGGTTATGCTGGATGTTTGCAGGTGATTATGCTCAAGGAAAGCTTCTTTTTTGTCACAAGAGCTGATTGAGAAACTTTCAACTGATAGTGTTTGTATGAAACAATCCATATTAAAACGTAACTACAATTCTATGAAGTTTACATATATGAATTTTAGTTAATAATACCGAAACCGAAATAGATTTTTTAGTATTTTTCAAGCATCTGAAACAAACTAGCAAAACAAAATAGAAAAAAAATAAGAAATGTTTTAAGAAAGACATACATTTTTAGAGATGGTTGCTTAACACTTACGGTCAAATGAATCGAATACTCCTTACGTGAAAATTGGGTGTCAAATGACACCTAGAAGGTAATTTTTGACATTTGATGACCGATTAGGCTGAAATTTTCACTGGTTGTGATCAAACTATTCAAGTTTCTTAACCCGTTGAGTTTGTGATCCTACTGAAGTTAAAATAGGTTCTTTCAAATACCAAAAAAACCTCAAGAATTATGTGTAAAAATATTTGTACTCAGAATTTTATGCTCCGGCAGTAGTCTAGGACCTACAAAAAATCTAAAAATCAATTTTGATCTAAAAAAATCAAAATTGTGGAAATTGCATCACTTAGGAGTAATAAGTTCTATTTCAAATTAAAAAATTACGGATTTTAAATTTTTTGACATTTATTTGAAATAAATTTGCAAAAATAAGACAATCGTTTGTCGATATCTCTAATCGTTTTCGCGTTATCGAAGCTCAAAGTTGCAAAAGTGTCAATTGACACCTGATTTGTCCGTTAGTGTTTAAGCAAGGTATGAGTAATTTTTCTATTTGTATTGAAGTGGTGGACATTTTGAAGACCTTCTTTTGACACACCTTTTATCTTGCGTCGTCTTGATTCGATCAACAGAATCCGAATGAATGTACGTTGACTTATCATGCTTATCATAGAAGTTAAAGAGTGAAGTTCATGAGGAAACGGCATTATTAAAACGTGTTCACACCTCAGGTTCATAAAATTAAGAGAAGATTGAATATTGGATTAAAAAAAAGTGATTAAAAGATGTTTTTAAGATATTCTTCAAGAAATTGTTGTTATAAACAATAATCATACATTTTACTGTGCATGACCGATATGTTCTACGTTCATTCACATATTTTCAGAGAGTTAAAATTAACATTTTGTATGCTAACATCCGGCTACAGTTTGTAACATCCTTCACAAACATCACACCGAACCGCACATGCTCAACCACCGGTGAGCAGAACGATCGTAAAACATAATGCCACCGTGAGAGCATAAAGCACACGACAAACGACAGCGAAACCGCAGCCACCGACGGCGAGCGAAATAAAAATATCAAAATGCGAAACGGCGCAGGATAAACCCACGGGCATGCATGGATGGGTGGTACACAAATTTGTCGCCGCACGGAACGACCGGGGCCCCGGGACAGTTCATAAACAAATAATATATCATAACGGGATCCCTTCCGCCCTTCCGATTGCGAGAAAGGCTGGCGAAAGCCGTAAAGCTGCGTGGAGATGAAATGGTGCGACATGAGCTGAAAAAAACGTCCACTCGGAAAAACAACATCTCGGAAGCCGGTACCTTATGCTCACGGAGACCCTTCGGTGCAGCGAAAGATTAGCCGCGAAGACATCGGCTGGAACAACAGCAATAAATACTGTACGGCCGCTGGCCAAGGACGGCATCAGCTTTACAGTCCCCGAGCTGTATCTACTGCGACGAGGCGCGTTGACAGGCGAAGGATGCAATAAAGGACGTGAATAAAAAAGCAGTGCAGCAGCGATCACGGCACGCGGTTGTTCGCTCTCCGTGGCTACTGTGATGCATTTTGTTTCACTCGAAAAGCGAGCAATTGAAGTGCTTTCCATTTTCTTTAAAGGGTAAGCAAATAATGAGCGCGATCGTAAAAGCGCTACTTTTCGCGTGTCTTTGATCAAATCCTTGAGGAGGGTGAACATCGGAACAGATCCGCAAGATGTTTCGTGTACTACACGTAGCGTTTGTCTCAACCAATGAATAAACGTCGGACTTCCTGATGCGTCCCGTATGTCTTGGATGGGATTATTAGAAGATCAAGAAAGTATGTTTCCTTCCTTCCAGTTTTGATGCATTGTTTGAGGAAAATTTGCATGTCAAGAAATGGGAGAAAAAAAGTCTCAACCGTTTGTAACACATTCCGCCCAAAGTTTTGAAGCGCATGATCTGGGCGCAATTCGAAGAAAATGTTGTTTTGAAGTTTTTCCCAAAACAGACCATCCCATCGCAACGCAGCGCTCCCGATTATGGGCAAACTTTGGTGCAGGTGTTTATTATGACGAATGTTTTGTTTATTTCCAGTACACTTCGGCGTTAAAGTGGCTTCAAAGATTAAAAGACTGCTCGTGCGGCATGAAAAGGAAGCCGCTTGTTTTCACGTCGTTTCGACGATTCTTGCTGTTGCTGCTGCTCCACAGTGTAGTGTTTTCCGCACGCTAATGAGTGCGGGCGGGTTAGTGCCGCTGCTGTTTACCCCGGTGCGTCTTTCGGGGGAGGGGGCTGCTGGCTGAATGCCGGACCCGGATGATGGCCGGATGTTCCGGCTGATCGATTGACTTCAAAGGCGAACACATTATTGGCGGCGCTGCGTCTGCGTCCAGCGACGGAGCGCTCGCTGAGTAAACAAAACAGGTCGGCAGTAAAGGTGAATACAGGTAGCGCATCGCACAAATGGCGGATGTTTGCGGGGCGCAGAATTTGCAACGGGAAACTTCAAACGCACAAAGTAGCGTTCCTTAAAAGGTGGGAGCGTGGCGATGATTTAACGCAAAAATATTGTAGGTGGTTGCAGCGACGGATAGCAAGGCAGTTGAAATCTTCTTGCGAGATTTAATGCTCTTTGGGGTACTGCTGGATATACCTGCTCCACAAAATGCAATATTTTGTCACAATGTTTGTCGCTAGAGCTTATTCTATACGACCCATTCTATAGTTGTTTGTAAAGTAATTTATGAGTAATTTATACGAGCCCAACCTATTTTTTCGGAAGCGGTGTTAATTGTTTCGTTACGACAAGAAATTGAAGCATTCCTAACAGCAGGCGAAAACTATTCAAAATCGGCATCGAGTGACAATGAACGCTTATAACTGATCAATTTACAATAACTTATCAATTTGTAAGTTATAAATAAGGATTATTTGAATGCCAAGGAGACACAGTGCCAACTTCTGAATATAATCATATCGTAAAGTCATAACAATCTCCAATATGAGCTGTTGTCTTTAATTCTAAAAGAGTTTACAATTGTTACCGCTAAATTTTGTCTAAAATTTTCGCTCTTTTTATGTCATACTAACATTGACGATATACTGGTAAAACGAAAACCAACTGCTATATTTGACATTTTATTTACGTCAGCAAATCTCAATCAATTTTATCACATCATTGGAGTCGCTAAAAAATTAGTCGTTATTAGAACATTCCAATTATAATTAAAACATGTTTTCATCCATTCTTGATTGCTCCCAGAGCTACATAAATTCGTCCCACCCAATGATGAAGTTCTTCCACCCATTCTAGAAGTGATTATTATGTGTAGTTCAAACATCGATCGCAAACAAGTCGATGCAATTGCGTCATTGGAAGTACTCAATCTGACATGTTAAACAGAGTGGGGAAGCCCTGCGTAGGAAATGCCATTACATGAATGAGTGGCAAGATAATTGAGTAGGACAAATCCATGAAACTCTGAGAACTTTTGAAGAATGGATAAAAAATGCTGTTATACACATAAAATGATAAAATAAAGGTTTTAACGGTTATGGTTAAGCCCGTGTAAAATTTGTTATTCATGATTGAATGAAATTGAATTTAAAACACAAAACATTTTCAAAACGTTCTTTAAAATACGTGCAGCATATATGAAGTGATTGGAATTGCGCTTGGAACGTAACCGAAAATATTTGTGCATCGTTTTCAGTGATTTATTCATTCCAAATTTAAAGATATTTGATTGATGATACCATTTAAATATTGAAAGGAAGTTGATAGAAAACCAAAAACGTGTTTGAAGGTACACAGAATCCCTAATTCTGCTGAAATAGCAAAAATCTGGAACGCATTGCTTACTAATCGGTAACAGACCTTTTTATTTTTTGGAAGGAAAGTGGTCCACGCTTTCTTTCCAACGATCTGTCTGCCAACGGGCTTTCGAAACGATCCGAGCAATAAATTATCTGTAAATCCTTATGAAAACAGATCGGCTCTGCCCTGATTCTGCTTCCTCTTTTTAATTCGAGCGGCTTCATCTTAATTCCACACCCTCAACCACAAATCATAACGCGGAATAAGGAACGATCTCTCGAAAATCGATCCATGGCCGCGATCGTCGTTGACGTCGACGGGCACATGAGGTGGCGTGTGTTTATGAGAGATGAAAGTAGTTGTTTCTGTTTTGCATAAAATAAATAGATCGACTGCGGAGCGTTTTTGGAGGGTTTTAGCCGCACCCCGCCCGCAATAGGGTTGGACCATGGGTGTTTTGCGGTGTGGTGATGATGTTGTTGTTTTGGATCGTCGTGATCGTCATCGTCTTTAGGGGGCGTAAGACACTGTTAACGATGCGCGAACTGGCGTGCAATGGCGTCAAGAGTTTCTCTCGACGTGGAGGTTTTTTGGAGCGGAAGGATTTTAGTCGCACGCTTGATCTCGTCGAAGACGCATGCTCGTGGTCTTGTGTGGTGTTCTGTTCCGAGAGTTACGATCGCATCCGTGAGTGAGCACGTGATAGTGTGTGTTGTTGAACAATCTCCAATATGAGCTGTTGTCTTTAATTCTAAAAGAGTTTACAATTGTTACCGCTAAATTTTGTCTAAAATTTTCGCTCTTTTTATGTCATACTAACATTGACGATATACTGGTAAAACGAAAACCAACTGCTATATTTGACATTTTATTTACGTCAGCAAATCTCAATCAATTTTATCACATCATTGGAGTCGCTAAAAAATTAGTCGTTATTAGAACATTCCAATTATAATTAAAACATGTTTTCATCCATTCTTGATTGCTCCCAGAGCTACATAAATTCGTCCCACCCAATGATGAAGTTCTTCCACCCATTCTAGAAGTGATTATTATGTGTAGTTCAAACATCGATCGCAAACAAGTCGATGCAATTGCGTCATTGGAAGTACTCAATCTGACATGTTAAACAGAGTGGGGAAGCCCTGCGTAGGAAATGCCATTACATGAATGAGTGGCAAGATAATTGAGTAGGACAAATCCATGAAACTCTGAGAACTTTTGAAGAATGGATAAAAAATGCTGTTATACACATAAAATGATAAAATAAAGGTTTTAACGGTTATGGTTAAGCCCGTGTAAAATTTGTTATTCATGATTGAATGAAATTGAATTTAAAACACAAAACATTTTCAAAACGTTCTTTAAAATACGTGCAGCATATATGAAGTGATTGGAATTGCGCTTGGAACGTAACCGAAAATATTTGTGCATCGTTTTCAGTGATTTATTCATTCCAAATTTAAAGATATTTGATTGATGATACCATTTAAATATTGAAAGGAAGTTGATAGAAAACCAAAAACGTGTTTGAAGGTACACAGAATCCCTAATTCTGCTGAAATAGCAAAAATCTGGAACGCATTGCTTACTAATCGGTAACAGACCTTTTTATTTTTTGGAAGGAAAGTGGTCCACGCTTTCTTTCCAGCGATCTGTCTGCCAACGGGCTTTCGAAACGATCCGAGCAATAAATTATCTGTAAATCCTTATGAAAACAGATCGGCTCTGCCCTGATTCTGCTTCCTCTTTTTAATTCGAGCGGCTTCATCTTAATTCCACACCCTCAACCACAAATCATAACGCGGAATAAGGAACGATCTCTCGAAAATCGAACAAAACGGTCGTTTCTACCAGCGTGGATGCGCGGCACAGCATTCTAAATAAATAGATGGGCGGAGCCAATGGCAGTGATCCGTGAATCGGCGGCGATCGCGAAAGGAAGACGTAAACGTCGCGGCACGGATCGTGTCCGCCTCCGTCATAAACGCGGATGCGCAGTAACGTACGTGCGCCGGCTCGTTCGCGCAACCGATGACGACGACGTCGACGGCGCATCGTATCGGATGACTTCCGAGGAAAAAGGGCCATAAAACTAGTCGATTCTGTCCCGAGTCCCGAACAAAGGAGAGCGAAAGAGTACGAGCAGTCGAAGAAATGGGCTAGGAATACTAGCACAATGGTAAATGTTCGTTCGGTCCTTTGCGCACGCGGTGTACGACGCGCACAGCATGCGTTTACGACTTTCGATGTAGTGTAAAGCGTGCATTCACGGGTAAGGTTGAGGTTTTCACCCGGAAGCGGAACAGGGAGAAGCGACCCCGTCGGGGGTTTCCAGCGCCGCTCCTGCTAGATCCTTTTCCGTTCGGTCCTTTGCGCACGCGGTGTACGACGCGCACAGCATGCGTTTACGACTTTCGATGTAGTGTAAAGCGTGCATTCACGGGTAAGGTTGAGGTTTTCACCCGGAAGCGGAACAGGGAGAAGCGACCCCGTCGGGGGTTTCCAGCGCCGCTCCTGCTAGATCTTTTCCCATGGCCGCGATCGTCGTTGACGTCGACGGGCACATGAGGTGGCGTGTGTTTATGAGAGATGAAAGTAGTTGTTTCTGTTTTGCATAAAATAAATAGATCGACTGCGGAGCGTTTTTGGAGGGTTTTAGCCGCACCCCGCCCGCAATAGGGTTGGACCATGGGTGTTTTGCGGTGTGGTGATGATGTTGTTGTTTTGGATCGTCGTGATCGTCATCGTCTTTAGGGGGCGTAAGACACTGTTAACGATGCGCGAACTGGCGTGCAATGGCGTCAAGAGTTTCTCTCGACGTGGAGGTTTTTTGGAGCGGAAGGATTTTAGTCGCACGCTTGATCTCGTCGAAGACGCATGCTCGTGGTCTTGTGTGGTGTTCTGTTCCGAGAGTTACGATCGCATCCGTGAGTGAGCACGTGATAGTGTGTGTTGTTGAAGAAGGTGTGTGTGCTCAAGCTTGATTGTGATTGTGATGATTATTGTTTACATTTATTCGAAAAAAGAATCAAAATTCCTGTGTAGTGTTTGTGCATACCTATACCATTAAAGTATTATTAGTTTTATAAGCAACTTTAAGTGAATATTTTGTAAGTGAAAAGTAAACTCCACCGAAATGCTACCGTACACCTCGTACGCCGCTGCCATTCAGCAGATCCAAAGTCTGAACCATGAGTTGGCGATGTTTAGCCAGCACGGTGGACGGTATCTGCAGCATCCCGAGCACAGTGCGGCTACGCTGGGCAACTCATACTTTGGGCTGAACAACTGGTCATTGCCGTTTTCGTTCCTCAAGTCCGTCCACCGGCCAGAGAAACCTCCATTCTCCTATATCGCGCTGATCGCGATGGCTATCAGCAGTGCGCCAAATCAGCGGCTTACGCTAAGTGGCATCTACAAGTACATAATGGATAAGTAAGTGGAGCTGGACTACTATCTACTACTATTACTACTACTAGTACCATCTTAATAATTATGAATTGGAGCGTTTTGGAAATACAATTTCGAGGGTTATCAAACATAAAAAATATTAAATATCTGTACAGTTTATTTAAAAGCTTTACGGAATAGTTTGATTGTAATTTTATGTTGTTGGGATCCTGGATTATTATAGGACCGATCATGAATATCAAACGGAAGAGTCAAAAGAAGTAACTTATAATCGGTGCTTGGTGTACTTTGGTGCTCTGGAGCAAAACTATATGCAAAACACGAAAAATTCATGCACAAAGAAACAAGTTAAAGTTTGACATCAAACTGTAGTTTTAAGATAGTTTGAAATAAATTATAGCCAATAGAGGAAGTAAAGGTTCGAACACTTCTTGCAATAAAATGATATAAGTGTGCGTGAAGTACAACCAAGTATGCCCGTGATAATACCAAAGACGGGAATTAAATGCGAACAAAAATGTCGGTGAGGGCACACCGTCATAGTTATAAATAAAACAATATGTTTATTTAAGGAGCAAAATAGTGACAATACTAAAAGCTAATCCTGTCATTATACATTAGCCATTAAATTAACGATAATTTAATGATTTGTTTCCTAGAAAGGTGAGCATTTGCCTGCTGAATTTTGGAATCTTTGGCAGTGCAGATTGTGTTTCATCATTACTTCTTTACACACCAATTAAAAGTAGGGTTAGGACTGTCATTTGAGGCTTTCTTTGATTTAGCTAAGTACGGAGGCATGGTCCAGTTGAGATTCGAACGCACAACCGCTAGTGTTTAAGACCTTTTACGGGCACCATTTTCATATTTAATCGTTTGAAATAAATAGGGAAAAAAAACACTAATAAGGTAATAATGTACTTATGTGGTTGAGCATAGTTTTTTTTCGCTTGAATTATATAATAACTCCAAACATGAGAGAGCAAATGCTTTTAAACTGCACGATTAGCTTTTGATTTGCCCAGCCCAAATTAACTTTTCTGCTGGCTATAAAAAAACACTAATAAGGTAATAATGTACTTATGTGGTTGAGCATAGTTTTTTTTCGCTTGAATTATATAATAACTCCAAACATGAGAGAGCAAATGCTTTTAAACTGCACGATTAGCTTTTGATTTGCCCAGCCCAAATTAACTTTTCTGCTGGCTAGGAGTAAAATAGTTGAGAGGGAAAAAACTAAACAGCCGAACCTACCACAGATAGATAAAACACCCCTTGCCAAAATGTCCCCTCTCACGATCGCAAAAATTAGACGGGAATGAAATACGCATCCTTCCCTTCATCGCCACTCACTCTGATCATCTGATTCTACGCCCAACTCCCGCAGCTTCCCATACTATCGCGAGAATCGGCAGGGCTGGCAGAATTCCATCCGGCACAATCTCTCGCTGAACGACTGCTTCATTAAGGTGCCGCGGGAAAAGACGTCCGGTGGCAGCAAGGGCAGCCACGGCCCGCCAGATGATCCATCGCAGAACGCAGGGGACGCGGCGGGCGGTGCCGACAACGGCAACGGCGGAGCTGGCGGTGGCAAAGGCAGCTACTGGATGCTGGACCCGTCGGCAAACGATATGTTTGAGCAGGGCAATTACCGGCGGCGACGTACGCGCCGCCAGCGCAACGCGAAATTGATCCTGAACGGCCACTTCCAGGTAAGGGCAGACAGAAGAACGCTGAAAGTGGCATCCCGATGCTTATCGTGTGCATCTTCGCGGCGCGCTCTGTTTACAGTTTCCATTTCCGTTCTTTTTTTTATATACAATACATCGAATCAAATCTCCAACCTTCCAACAGCAACATCCAACAGCAAACCAGCTATTTAGACAGAAGCCCACAGTCGTAATTAAATCTGCACTGTGGCAGATGCCTACCTCTACAGTGTAAACGAATAAGTATAGAGGAGATGTCTTCAACCACTCACGTACCTACGACGACAAAGTAACGACTTTTCGAGTCCAACTGATCAAAGGGTTCTGCTCAAGCTCCAGTCAATGCAGTCAAGCCAATTCAGTCTATCAACTGCAATACCCTATCTATTATATAGCATTAATAATTAAACATGGAATTCTATTATTTAAGAACCTGAAATCATTGTTAGTTATAAGTTAGATAATAAGCAATACGGCCAGGCCGTCCTTTCAGATTAAATAAATAAATAAATAAACAAATAAAAAAATAAGTAAATTTTGAAAACAAATACAATTTTTTTCTTAGAACCAGTTTGTATACAAAATTCGTTATTAGAAACCAACCATGCGCCTCCATTTAGATATATTCTTTCTTCTATGTAATGAGAACTTTAGTTTATACTATTTATCGAATGTTATTCAAAACGTTGGATACATTTTATTTCAAACTTCTCTTCACAAAAAGTATCGTTAGTTAATAATCACTTCGTACCAATCACTGCTAAATAGATTTTATATGATTTAATGCCCGTGGCAGCTTGAGCTACCTGTGAGCAGGTGTAACAAACTACTCCAAATCATCCGCAACGATGCTTTAGAGCTCGCCGACTAATGTCAGAAGAGCATGCAAAGGTGCAAAACCGGGATTTCACGCCAAATGACGCTACGAAACATTTATCACCCAATTTCTTGCTCTTATCGCTTGCTCGAGCAAGCTTGCGAAACATGCTGTAGGTTGAGAAATTCGTACAAACTGGGTTGCTCGATCCACACGACAACAACTATCGCGCTACCTAAGTTTTTTCTCACCTATGCCTACCGTGTGTAGCTTATTACGCCCCGTACGACGAGTCACTTCCTTCGATTCCAATCAAATGGAGCCAACCCGTCTTCGATTGGTGGGAGAAATTGCAAAACAAGCAAACCGTACCGCTGCATCCAATCAGCATAAGCACGGCCAAATCCCCCACACTCGCGTGGAGCGCATGTGGCACGCAAATGTGAGCGCGAAGCGGCTGCTCTCACACTCAACATTTGCCAACCCGCGTCGGCCCGAAACTTGGCACCGATTCAATCAGCACAAAATAAGATAAATAGAGCGCAAAAACAAACGCAAAGCCGCCAAAAGCCGCCAAAACTCAACGAAAAAAAAACAAAACCCATAAAAAAACGATACACAATTTACGACCGAACCATATTCACGCGTTAACCATAACCGTGCACCGGGTGGCGCGCAGTCCAAAGAAAGGTGTCTTTTTTCCTATTCAGCTAGGAGGCAGAACAAAACAACAGCACTAAACGATCCTGAGCCTGAGCGCCAGTTTGACGTTGTTTTGATTCGCCTTGCTCCTCAATACATCGAATCAAATCTCCAACCTTCCAACAGCAACATCCAACAGCAAACCAGCTATTTAGACAGAAGCCCACAGTCGGAATTAAATCTGCACTGTGGTAGATGCCTACCTCTACAGTGTAAACGAATAAGTATAGAGGAGATGTCTTCAACCACTCACGTACCTACGACGACAAAGTAACGACTTTTCGAGTCCAACTGATCAAAGGGTTCTGCTCAAGCTCCAGTCAATGCAGTCAAGCCAATTCAGTCTACCAACTGCAATACCGTATCTATTATATAGCATATATAGCCTATCTATTATAAAGCATTAATAATTAAATATGGAATTCTATTCTATGGAATTCTAACCTGAAATCATTGTTAGTTATAAGTTAGATAATAAGCAATACGGCC
>LULB01054874.1:0-11167 GCA_002091845.1 Anopheles cracens | reverse complement strand
TTGATTCCATATTAAGCAAAAACGGTTTTTTGGATACGGCTGCCATTTTCAGACAGTAGGCCAGCAGCCTAATAAATATGCTGCGTTTTTTTGGCGACTGGGCATTCATTTCCATATTGAGAGATCCGCAAAATGTGTACAGACAGTGTCGCAAAGAAAGACGACGCGGTTTGTTAATGTTCCCTTTCGCTTGTCGTGGTTTATTGTGAGGAGAAGGTTACTACTGGTATGCCACTAGCATTCAATCGCTTATGGGAAGCTGAGCGTTGTACTTAATTTCCACACTGTAAGTTTTACGTCCAATGGGACGTTCAGGTACAGTAGATGCACAAGATTATTTGCATAACATTTGTTTAGAGGATCGTTAAGATGCGCGAAACAAATAAAATAACAGGATATTCTCCACGACATATGACGCGACTGATAGCGTGCACATAACTGCACGAATGCCTCCAACTCATGCCCTCACGGCGTGATTCATCGGAGAACTATTTTCTGCTCCCGAACACGCTAATTATCGGATCACAACAATTTCGCGCGCGCACGCTCGCGCTTCTTGGCTTCTCGGACGTGTTGCGCTTCCGCTACTACAACATCCATGCTTTCTTCGGCTTTGCTTCTCTCATAGCGGACAAGTGGAGGGGGTATTCGTTTAATGACGTGCTTTGCGTGATGTGTAGCAGCGTAGTGCTTCCATGTGTATCCAGACACGTACTATTAGATCCAGACTAGCTCGAGATCAGCGAGCCACCACCTCGCCCGTGAGATAATTTCTGCGAACGGTTAAGTAGCTTTATTAATTCATTTGCAAACAGCTAAAGGCGATGTGGTGTCTCTACTTCCGTTGCTGGAAAGATACGTTGGTTTTTGCAATCTTTGGAAAACTTGGAAGAACTCGGATACATCGTGCTGTACATTTTGTTTTTTATAAAACACCTGCGAGGCGCTAGTGAAGCATTCGGCGGACTACTATTTCGGGGTCATTCAATTAGCAACGGCTTGTCATTTTGCTCTCAATGCGTTGTTTTCGCGATCGTTCGATACGCAGCAGTAGTGCACAGAAAATTAATATTAATGAAAAATCACTTCAGCTGCGCACGGCTTAGGAGAAGCGTGCTGCTGCAGCTGCATGCTGCTGTGGTGGTGCCTCATGAAGTGACCAATCACGATCGCCCACCGTACGTTCGATTCAGTTTCTTGAAGGAATGGAATTTATTTACGCCAAATGAGTCGGTTTCGCAAGAGAAAGAGAGATGCAAGCATGATAAATTCCGAGGGAAGTTACGTCCGAAGGTGAAGGGGCGACGAATGTTATCGCTGCAGAACATCCTTGAAGAAGTGGGCTCCGAGGCGCACGCCGGGGTGAATGTGTGTCATGACGATCGTTTTGTGTCCGGGTGCGTGCGCTGATGCGGCTTCAAAACCCAACTTTTGCAACATCCGTCAGAGCAGAGCACTGCTACTTCCTCCTCTGCGGTGCGATGGTGACGAATACAGCGTTTTGATTCCATATTAAGCAAAAACGGTTTTTTGGATACGGCTGCCATTTTCAGACAGTAGGCCAGCAGCCTAATAAATATGCCCGAGAAGATCATGGAGAAATACAAAGGCATCAAACGGCACGAGGTGCCACCACACGTCTTTGCGATCACAGACACCGCCTATAGATCGATGCTGCAAGGTGGGTTTTGGTGGGATCTTCTGGAACACGTAGGATGCACGAAGCTAGTTCGTTATGGCGTCGACGTAGGAGAGTACCGATTAGCGATAATTGCTGGTCTAACTAGCTTGGGCCATTGTTGAGAGCTCGGTGGGGACGGGAGAGCACATGGCTGGAGTTTATCGGTAATTAAGTCATTTAGTAGGGAAGCAGCTTTTAGCGGGGAACAAGAGGAAGTAGATAGCAGCAGGGATACGATTGCGTCGCACGGAGAGTCCTTCGCATATCATACAAGACGATGGAACGTCTCTTACGGAAGCGGCGATCGTAGATCACTCTTCATTAAAAGACTTGCGGGCGCAATGAACATATTGCGGGTCGCGGTAATGTGGGGCAACTTAATTACTTCCATCTTGGACTGTGAGTGGACACATCGATGCTGTGATTGCTCATTGCCTGTGCGCGATTGAGGTCGTATTAATAGCGTTCACAGTGCGGCGTGGTCGTCAAATTGGAAAACTGCATGCATGATGCCCCCCCTAGCCGCTGGTACACAGAGATGAGCGTGCGCTATAATTATCCATCATAAACAAAAACAACGTAACGATCGTGGAGAGAAGCGCGCAAGGCGCATCGTCGACGATCGCCTCCAGAGGTGCATGGAAGGGCGCTTCAGTTCGAGTTGTTCCGGACTAACATTAGTTTGCTTTTGATCCGGACACTATTCATAATCACGAATGCCAGCTCTATATGGTTCGTGGTGGTTGATCTTGTGAAGATAATTTGACCAGCATCAGTTTTTTTTGTAGAAAAAAGAAACTACATGAATAAAACATGAGCAACGCTTGTCCGGAACGGATGATGTGTTTTTAATAGCAAATGTTAATGTAGTTTTACTTTTGTGACTTTTTGAGCACAATCAACCGA
The DNA here is from genome assembly GCA_002091845.1 of Anopheles cracens. Lineage (NCBI taxonomy): Eukaryota > Metazoa > Arthropoda > Insecta > Diptera > Culicidae > Anopheles > Anopheles cracens. The sequence continues at coordinate 8,580 of LULB01054874.1, read as the reverse complement.
CAGCTTGACCATGACTTAACAGCAGATAGCGTAGCGGAACCTTTTATCATAAAACATTGCAACGACCAAGAAAAAACAACACAATCGCGGCCAGGAAGTAACCTTATTTTGTAAACATCCTCCAACGAGCTATGGGAGGTAAACCTTTTTGTTGCACCTGCACAACACCCATGTTTGTGCACTTCACGCTCACGCTCGATTTGGTCTCTCCAAGCTCATCCTCCATCATCACATGAGCGGCGTGTGTCTGTAGGGGAAGCCTGCAAAAAACGCAGGCCAGGTCAGCAATAGCAGCAGAAGCAGAATTTTTCATGATGTCTGGAGGGTTGGACTCTGTTTGCAAAACAAACTCGACCGCCAAAGAACACGAGGCGGCGGCACGGCGTTAGTCCTTTGCCGTTGGCTGTATTTACAACTTTTGTTTTATTTTTACACTTGCTTTAATTTGCATAATTGCGAATCTCCATTGCCGCCCACATCGGGTAGCTTTTGTGAGGGATTCTGTAAAAAACACATTTAGAAGATGAAGAAGGCGGGTGAAAAGTAGGCGCGACAGGGAGTCTACAACTCTTTGATCAAGCCTGCTTGGCAAGTCAACCCATCAAACAAGCGAGCAGCCCAATCAATCGATGGACTGTTTCCCTTTTACGATTCAATTGCGATCCGTAAGTCACTAATTAGACAAACAGGCGCTGATAAGATTGTATGCGATAAGAAATCGCATCTGGAGCCATTGAGATGTCGTTTTGCGTAACATATGTTTCGTGTGGACATTTGCGACTTTTTTTTCGTCAACCACTTGTTACCTCACCTCACCGTGCCTTTCCTGTCCGTGATCCGGACCGAAAAACGTCAACAAGTTTATTAGCGATTGCTTTTGGAGCGACAAAAAAGTGGGATGGATTTGTGCGAAGAAAAGTTGTCGTATCTAGGAGAACTGGCTTCTGGGGGGAGTAGGGTCTTCTCAACCTCGGACCAGATGTGGGCCCGTGTGAGGAACCAAATGAACCCGATCGTTTAATTAGATTACAACGCGTTGGTTAATCCATCGTTGCCGTCGTTACCAGATGGAACGAGAGTCTACAGCATCGCGGAATTGTAAGATCTTATCCAAGTCATCGAGAGGGTAAATATAGGCCTACGAGGCTTGCCTTGTCCATCATCTTACAGGCAACGAACGGTAAGCCACGCGCGTGCTCCAGCGTGGAATGTCATTTGCAAACATGTCAAGCTGCTCTGATAAACGGGCAAACCGTGCGCGACACAAACAAAAACGAACACACAAAGGAAGGTGACGGGGGCTTACTGGGAGTACGTACGGTGTCGTCATATTTTCCAACCTTTTGCACATCTCAGAACCAACCCAGAACATTCACATACACACAATTCTCATGCTGTCGTTTGTTTTTTTTTTTGTTTTTTTTTCTTGCAGATCGAGAGGATCAGTCGATTCTTTGTACCGGCGAGTCGGGCGCGGGCAAAACAGAAAACACGAAGAAAGTTATCCAGTATTTAGCGTACGTTGCCGCATCGAAACCGAAGGGATCCGTCGCGGTAGGTGTCGTCCGGCGTGGCGTGATATACAGACACACTCTCCTCGGTGTCCTCTGCTCGAGGCCGCGGGAGAGGCTCGGGAGGAGATCCCTCCGTCGTTACCGCGCAGAGGCAGGAGCGATTGGCGGCGAACACAACAAAACCGTTTACGAAATGGTTGACCATATGGTCGGACGGGGAACTCCGCGTGCGCTGTGAAGCGTTGCTACTGGTGTGGCGTTCGCAAATGTAGGTCGAAGCGTCGGGCATTGCACGCGCGGGGCGACCGGTACACATACGTCAGAGATGCTTCTGGAGTGTGGAGGATGGATGCACACAGCGTGGTGGAATGCTCATAACGAGCACCGAAAGACGGCGCAGCGCATCCGGGCGAATGTATGCACACCTTTTTGGCGACTGCACCTTCCGTCAACAACAGCAGAACGATTGTAGCCATATGCAACAGCATCAATTTGTTGTCCATTTTTTTTTTGTTACGCTTGTCTGCTACCCAAATGACTTAATGAGGTCGCGGGCAGGTTGTTCCAACGCGGAGCAACACAAAAAAAAATGCAACCAAAGATGACCATCTATGGCATCGTGTCAAACTTGAGGAGAAATATCCTGCCACAGCCACATCCATACATCGGATCCGGAGCCATTGAGATGTCGTTTTGCGTAACATATGTTTCGTGTGGACATTTGCGACTTTTTTTTCGTCAACCACTTGTTACCGGAGATAAGCTTGGCATCGTCGGCCGGAGAAGAAACTGGACCCGTGGACACAACCTGCCCCCGTCGTGTCGTGGATAAATTTATGTTTCAATCTGCACCGCTCAATCGTCCCTAAAAAGGTAATTTTCATTTTTTACACACCTCCTCGCTCCGTCGAGTCGACCCGACAGAAAATTGCTTACATTTAAAAGGCTCGCTGTGATTGAATCTCAAGATGGGGAGAGGTTACCGAAAATGGTAAATAAAACCCAATCCACATTCGGGCGCTCCGGTGATGGCCACTTTTGGTGTTTCGATCGGAGATCGATGTTTTTGAGAGTTACGAACGGACGCTTATGTTGCGTAGCGTGTGTCGGTTTATTGGTGCTGCGAATCAGCTTTATGACTTGAAAATCATGAATATCCATTTGCAAAACAAGGACCCTAAAGAGGAGTACGCGGACGTCAGCACCCACATGACATCCTCCTGCCACCCACTCCTCCCCACAAAAACCACCCAATGCCCGATCATTGCGCTCAATTAACACTAGACCACCCGAGAGCGTTACCACCCGGCGTAGTGTCAGCGCAGCTGCTGGCTGCATTTGATTTCGTTTGCACCCGGCCTCGCGCCAGGAAACTAACCGCACATTGCGGTAAGTCCTCAGCGTACCGCATGAACCACTCCTCCCTTCCTCTACTGATCGTGTTTGTTAAGTTGCGCAGCTTAGCCGGACTGTAGGAGGAAAAAGCATAGGCAAAATGAAATTGATCGATCGTTTTGCCAGTGCCCCGCCGTATGTGTCAACGGGTTTTCATTGCAGTACGTGCAGCAGCGCAACGGGAGAAAATCCGATCGCGATCGCGTGTCGCGTGATGGATCTCCTTCCCCTAGCAAGCGCAGCAGAGAACGAGATTAATTTACCACCGAATCAAGAAGCGGGCGCGCGCGCGCCCGAGCGCTTTCAAGGCTTGAAATGTAGCACGGAGTGTGTTTGATGGTAATTTTTCCCACTAATCTCAACACACGCGCGCTCTGCCCCCGGTTCGCCTCCATTAAGGGTGTGCGATAATTAATAATTAATTAATTTCTTCCTCCGTAACTGCTACTTGATGAAGATTTACGCGTTTACGCGGTGCAAACAAGCGAAATCTGACAGATTGCCGCGTATTATCTGCGCGATCGGAATGCGTTCAGCATTCAGCGCTTTCAATGTACTCTAGGCAAGTGCAACGATACACAAAATCCGGTGACTTTAGGGGTTCCTATACCCGGAACTGAGGTGCCTTTCAACGGAAAAGGAAATTATGCCAAGCTTTTCCCTGTTTTGGGCATATTCAAATGAGCGAACTGCGAACACAGCAAATCTTGCACAGCTATGAACTTCTACCATACATGGACAACAAATTGATGCTGTTGCATATGGCTACAATCGTTCTGCTGTTGTTGACGGAAGGTGCAGTCGCCAAAAAGGTGTTTGATTCCATATTAAGCAAAAACGGTTTTTTGGATACGGCTGCCATTTTCAGACAGTAGGCCAGCAGCCTAATAAATATGCTGCGTTTTTTTGGCGACTGGGCATTCATTTCCATATTGAGAGATCCGCAAAATGTGTACAGACAGTGTCGCAAAGAAAGACGACGCGGTTTGTTAATGTTCCCTTTCGCTTGTCGTGGTTTATTGTGAGGAGAAGGTTACTACTGGTATGCCACTAGCATTCAATCGCTTATGGGAAGCTGAGCGTTGTACTTAATTTCCACACTGTAAGTTTTACGTCCAATGGGACGTTCAGGTACAGTAGATGCACAAGATTATTTGCATAACATTTGTTTAGAGGATCGTTAAGATGCGCGAAACAAATAAAATAACAGGATATTCTCCACGACATATGACGCGACTGATAGCGTGCACATAACTGCACGAATGCCTCCAACTCATGCCCTCACGGCGTGATTCATCGGAGAACTATTTTCTGCTCCCGAACACGCTAATTATCGGATCACAACAATTTCGCGCGCGCACGCTCGCGCTTCTTGGCTTCTCGGACGTGTTGCGCTTCCGCTACTACAACATCCATGCTTTCTTCGGCTTTGCTTCTCTCATAGCGGACAAGTGGAGGGGGTATTCGTTTAATGACGTGCTTTGCGTGATGTGTAGCAGCGTAGTGCTTCCATGTGTATCCAGACACGTACTATTAGATCCAGACTAGCTCGAGATCAGCGAGCCACCACCTCGCCCGTGAGATAATTTCTGCGAACGGTTAAGTAGCTTTATTAATTCATTTGCAAACAGCTAAAGGCGATGTGGTGTCTCTACTTCCGTTGCTGGAAAGATACGTTGGTTTTTGCAATCTTTGGAAAACTTGGAAGAACTCGGATACATCGTGCTGTACATTTTGTTTTTTATAAAACACCTGCGAGGCGCTAGTGAAGCATTCGGCGGACTACTATTTCGGGGTCATTCAATTAGCAACGGCTTGTCATTTTGCTCTCAATGCGTTGTTTTCGCGATCGTTCGATACGCAGCAGTAGTGCACAGAAAATTAATATTAATGAAAAATCACTTCAGCTGCGCACGGCTTAGGAGAAGCGTGCTGCTGCAGCTGCATGCTGCTGTGGTGGTGCCTCATGAAGTGACCAATCACGATCGCCCACCGTACGTTCGATTCAGTTTCTTGAAGGAATGGAATTTATTTACGCCAAATGAGTCGGTTTCGCAAGAGAAAGAGAGATGCAAGCATGATAAATTCCGAGGGAAGTTACGTCCGAAGGTGAAGGGGCGACGAATGTTATCGCTGCAGAACATCCTTGAAGAAGTGGGCTCCGAGGCGCACGCCGGGGTGAATGTGTGTCATGACGATCGTTTTGTGTCCGGGTGCGTGCGCTGATGCGGCTTCAAAACCCAACTTTTGCAACATCCGTCAGAGCAGAGCACTGCTACTTCCTCCTCTGCGGTGCGATGGTGACGAATACAGCGTTTTGATTCCATATTAAGCAAAAACGGTTTTTTGGATACGGCTGCCATTTTCAGACAGTAGGCCAGCAGCCTAATAAATATGCCCGAGAAGATCATGGAGAAATACAAAGGCATCAAACGGCACGAGGTGCCACCACACGTCTTTGCGATCACAGACACCGCCTATAGATCGATGCTGCAAGGTGGGTTTTGGTGGGATCTTCTGGAACACGTAGGATGCACGAAGCTAGTTCGTTATGGCGTCGACGTAGGAGAGTACCGATTAGCGATAATTGCTGGTCTAACTAGCTTGGGCCATTGTTGAGAGCTCGGTGGGGACGGGAGAGCACATGGCTGGAGTTTATCGGTAATTAAGTCATTTAGTAGGGAAGCAGCTTTTAGCGGGGAACAAGAGGAAGTAGATAGCAGCAGGGATACGATTGCGTCGCACGGAGAGTCCTTCGCATATCATACAAGACGATGGAACGTCTCTTACGGAAGCGGCGATCGTAGATCACTCTTCATTAAAAGACTTGCGGGCGCAATGAACATATTGCGGGTCGCGGTAATGTGGGGCAACTTAATTACTTCCATCTTGGACTGTGAGTGGACACATCGATGCTGTGATTGCTCATTGCCTGTGCGCGATTGAGGTCGTATTAATAGCGTTCACAGTGCGGCGTGGTCGTCAAATTGGAAAACTGCATGCATGATGCCCCCCCTAGCCGCTGGTACACAGAGATGAGCGTGCGCTATAATTATCCATCATAAACAAAAACAACGTAACGATCGTGGAGAGAAGCGCGCAAGGCGCATCGTCGACGATCGCCTCCAGAGGTGCATGGAAGGGCGCTTCAGTTCGAGTTGTTCCGGACTAACATTAGTTTGCTTTTGATCCGGACACTATTCATAATCACGAATGCCAGCTCTATATGGTTCGTGGTGGTTGATCTTGTGAAGATAATTTGACCAGCATCAGTTTTTTTTGTAGAAAAAAGAAACTACATGAATAAAACATGAGCAACGCTTGTCCGGAACGGATGATGTGTTTTTAATAGCAAATGTTAATGTAGTTTTACTTTTGTGACTTTTTGAGCACAATCAACCGACAGCTTGACCATGACTTAACAGCAGATAGCGTAGCGGAACCTTTTATCATAAAACATTGCAACGACCAAGAAAAAACAACACAATCGCGGCCAGGAAGTAACCTTATTTTGTAAACATCCTCCAACGAGCTATGGGAGGTAAACCTTTTTGTTGCACCTGCACAACACCCATGTTTGTGCACTTCACGCTCACGCTCGATTTGGTCTCTCCAAGCTCATCCTCCATCATCACATGAGCGGCGTGTGTCTGTAGGGGAAGCCTGCAAAAAACGCAGGCCAGGTCAGCAATAGCAGCAGAAGCAGAATTTTTCATGATGTCTGGAGGGTTGGACTCTGTTTGCAAAACAAACTCGACCGCCAAAGAACACGAGGCGGCGGCACGGCGTTAGTCCTTTGCCGTTGGCTGTATTTACAACTTTTGTTTTATTTTTACACTTGCTTTAATTTGCATAATTGCGAATCTCCATTGCCGCCCACATCGGGTAGCTTTTGTGAGGGATTCTGTAAAAAACACATTTAGAAGATGAAGAAGGCGGGTGAAAAGTAGGCGCGACAGGGAGTCTACAACTCTTTGATCAAGCCTGCTTGGCAAGTCAACCCATCAAACAAGCGAGCAGCCCAATCAATCGATGGACTGTTTCCCTTTTACGATTCAATTGCGATCCGTAAGTCACTAATTAGACAAACAGGCGCTGATAAGATTGTATGCGATAAGAAATCGCATCTGGAGCCATTGAGATGTCGTTTTGCGTAACATATGTTTCGTGTGGACATTTGCGACTTTTTTTTCGTCAACCACTTGTTACCTCACCTCACCGTGCCTTTCCTGTCCGTGATCCGGACCGAAAAACGTCAACAAGTTTATTAGCGATTGCTTTTGGAGCGACAAAAAAGTGGGATGGATTTGTGCGAAGAAAAGTTGTCGTATCTAGGAGAACTGGCTTCTGGGGGGAGTAGGGTCTTCTCAACCTCGGACCAGATGTGGGCCCGTGTGAGGAACCAAATGAACCCGATCGTTTAATTAGATTACAACGCGTTGGTTAATCCATCGTTGCCGTCGTTACCAGATGGAACGAGAGTCTACAGCATCGCGGAATTGTAAGATCTTATCCAAGTCATCGAGAGGGTAAATATAGGCCTACGAGGCTTGCCTTGTCCATCATCTTACAGGCAACGAACGGTAAGCCACGCGCGTGCTCCAGCGTGGAATGTCATTTGCAAACATGTCAAGCTGCTCTGATAAACGGGCAAACCGTGCGCGACACAAACAAAAACGAACACACAAAGGAAGGTGACGGGGGCTTACTGGGAGTACGTACGGTGTCGTCATATTTTCCAACCTTTTGCACATCTCAGAACCAACCCAGAACATTCACATACACACAATTCTCATGCTGTCGTTTGTTTTTTTTTTTGTTTTTTTTTCTTGCAGATCGAGAGGATCAGTCGATTCTTTGTACCGGCGAGTCGGGCGCGGGCAAAACAGAAAACACGAAGAAAGTTATCCAGTATTTAGCGTACGTTGCCGCATCGAAACCGAAGGGATCCGTCGCGGTAGGTGTCGTCCGGCGTGGCGTGATATACAGACACACTCTCCTCGGTGTCCTCTGCTCGAGGCCGCGGGAGAGGCTCGGGAGGAGATCCCTCCGTCGTTACCGCGCAGAGGCAGGAGCGATTGGCGGCGAACACAACAAAACCGTTTACGAAATGGTTGACCATATGGTCGGACGGGGAACTCCGCGTGCGCTGTGAAGCGTTGCTACTGGTGTGGCGTTCGCAAATGTAGGTCGAAGCGTCGGGCATTGCACGCGCGGGGCGACCGGTACACATACGTCAGAGATGCTTCTGGAGTGTGGAGGATGGATGCACACAGCGTGGTGGAATGCTCATAACGAGCACCGAAAGACGGCGCAGCGCATCCGGGCGAATGTATGCACACCTTTTTGGCGACTGCACCTTCCGTCAACAACAGCAGAACGATTGTAGCCATATGCAACAGCATCAATTTGTTGTCCATTTTTTTTTTGTTACGCTTGTCTGCTACCCAAATGACTTAATGAGGTCGCGGGCAGGTTGTTCCAACGCGGAGCAACACAAAAAAAAATGCAACCAAAGATGACCATCTATGGCATCGTGTCAAACTTGAGGAGAAATATCCTGCCACAGCCACATCCATACATCGGATCCGGAGCCATTGAGATGTCGTTTTGCGTAACATATGTTTCGTGTGGACATTTGCGACTTTTTTTTCGTCAACCACTTGTTACC
>KZ071206.1:0-10382 GCA_002091845.1 Anopheles cracens | reverse complement strand
TTTTTTTTTACATTTATTTCTCTTAGAAAAAAATGCTAAATATCTTCTCATCGCCCGCCTTCGGTCCTGGCTTCATCCCACCGTACCGGTCGGCCGCGGGTCAACATGATTAAATTGGATGACAGGGCGCGAAAAGCCCAAACAGGCCGGACCGTCTCGCCCGCGGTATGTAGAGCCGCGGTACCGCGAGCACAAACGGGAGCAAATTTAAGCCCGCCCGGGGACCCCGATCGGTCCCCGGGGACAAACGGGCGTAAATAAATAACGATGGCGCGCTCTCGGAGTAAAATATCTAATAATTAAGATTAATTTAAATGCAATTGATCATCGGCCGGTGGGACTGCGGTACTTTAATTTCAGCTTTTTTTTTCTCATTCAAACCTCCGCCCCTCCCGCCACAAAACGCTGCCCCACCAGCGGCAGCAGCCGCAAGCATCCTCGGGAAGGGTTGCGGCTCGTGGAGAAAACTGTGCATTTACCGAATATTCGGGGAAAAAGGGGAGCAAGCGCGTTCGATGCGTTTGAGGGTGTTTTTCTCTCTCTCTCTCTCTCTCTCTCGGGGGGGGGGGGGGGGGGGGGGGAGGTGAACCAAAAATGAAGGGGGAAAAACTGTTCCAGCTCCAAAAATATTCGTTACGCGCGGTTAGCTGCTTGTGTTTGGGGGTATGAATATGCCTCGGTATCAAGCTAGAGCACTGTGTGTTTTTTTTAAATACAGAACCAAACGCAAACGACAAAGGCCAGAAGTTCGTTTGCTGAAGCCGACGGGACTGGCGATCGTTTTGGAGTTTCTTCTCCGGAGACATACGCACACGCGAAATAATGCCCTTTTTCCTATATTTGCACTTTGGTGGGGAATATAACTACATTTTTTAAATATTGTATTAGGCACTCTGTTATTTGAATTATTATATTTTGAAGCGGGGGGTGAATGGGAGGGTGGGGGAGGAGGGTTGGGAGGTCACCCCCATCGGGTCGATTGTATCGCATTAGACATTCGCACCCTTTGCGCGGCCCGAGCGCACAGCATCTCCAACACGGCCGTTGACAGTCACCGCCAGCCCGCGAAGGCGAAGTCACCGGTCGGACCAAGCGACGAACCTCGCGTCAGGATGAAGAAACGAATAAAAAACCGCACAGTTCGCGCGGTGCGCGGTGTGGGTGGGTGGAATAATAAAAATATTTGCTTCTGTGTTCCCGCCCGGCTCCCGGACATCCGCCACGCTGTCTACCCGCTGTCGGCCGCCCGCTCATCGGCGAGAGGAATGTGCTTTTTCTCTCTCTCTCTCTCTCTCTCTCGCTTCGTCTGTTATTAATATTTTTATTTTCAAAACCCATTCCGAACGAACGCGCGAGCCACCCCGAAAAGACATTCTTGCCGCGGACCCAAGATTCGGTTTGGGGTTTGGGTAGGTGGGAAGGAGCGAACAAATCCAGCGCTCCCCGACGGGGAAGGAAAATATGAATACGGTAGCGTATAATATCGTCATATTTTTCATAATTTATATCTCGTTTTTATTATTATTTATGTAGACATTCTCTCGCTTCGGCGTCCCCGCTCGCCGCGCCCTCCACCCTTCCTGCTCTCCGCTCCTTGCGGGAGGATTTTAGGATTTTGGCCGAAAAGGTTTTACCATTTTCAACCACCCTCCCCGTGCCCGGCGCGCGTCGCTCTTGAGCGCGGAGAAAAATCTCCTCCATCGCAAGGCGCGCGAGGGAAAGAAAAAAGGTAGCCTTCATCGGCCGACCCGCTTCCCGTCCCATTCCGCCCCGTCGCACCAGCAGAACCAGTTTGCCTCTCGGTATGATAATAAAATACGGGGCGCAAACGCAAAAGGCGATCAAACCGGACGATTCTGCCATCCCGCCTGGCCCAGCGACCCGAGAGTCGAGCCGTTCGGAAAAGGGAACCGCCCCGCCTAAAAAAAAAACGCTCCTCCGGACGCGAAGGTGATGCTGGGAGGCGATAAAAAATTTGTATCTTCTAATCTTGATATTGGCCCGATGATTATTTTTACGATTATTTTTATATCCACCCCGGAACGTCTTCGTCGGTGCGTCTGTCGGTGGGCCCGGTGGCCGCATGGGAACCCCTTTGCACGCAGGCGGTGTGGGCCTCCGCTAGCTTCGCTCGGTTCGCTTCTTTGCGCTTCATTCGATTGCCTTTTTTTGTTGGTTGCGTCCGTCTCTGTCTTTGTGTTGAGGTTTCGGTAATCAACATTTCTGACATTTCTTCGCCGAACTACCGTACGGAATCCTTTCCGGAAGCCTTGCCGTGCGTTCTAAACTGTGATCGCGAGATAAGAGGGAGAGAGAGCGAGCCCGGCCAGCCCCGTGAAGGTTGTAAAGGATGTAATCATTTATCATACCGTCGCGCGGGTTCGTCGCTTGCTCAAGTCACCGGACCAAAAATGTGGAATGTGCGGAAAACAAGGGACAAAAAAAGTGCGGAAAAATCCAATGCACCTCAATCAACGGCATGCGGACAGGTTTCATTACAATCACCACCGGTTACTTCACCGGCGCATTCCATTGATCCGCGCCGTTTAGCTGTGCCTTTTTTTGTCTTCTTCTTCTTCAAAGAAATATTATAAAACGAAAGGTACAAAAAAAAATACGCAGCAGCTCATCGTTTTCCTCGCATCGGTGTCGGCTACCGATTCGGGCGGTGTGAAAATAAACGAACCCGCCTCCTGTGGTGAGAAAACGGGCAAAATATGCAAAAAAGGCTGCTACTGCCGAGCGGAGGGACCGCGGACCGGCTCGGAAATAGAGACCTTCCCCCGGGTGCTGCTGCCGGTGACTGCAGCAGCAAACCCGTTGTGCCATCCCGAAACGAACAAAAAAAAAATTTTTTTTCTGTTCGATTCCAGTATTATTATGTATGATTGCGTCCGCGGTCGAGGTATTTCCCGGTGCCATTCTCCATTTCTTCTGGATTCCAAAACTGTCCCGAGCAGGCCGATGAAGCGAGAGCGAGATGAAGCATCGTCGCCGTCACCGTAATCAGGCGGCAACGATCCGAAGTGACACCATTACATTCCGGGACAGGTTTAGCCGGCCTAGACGAACCCTTCCCGCCGCCCGCGTCCCGTGCCGGCCCTTATTCGATCGATGATTTATAGCTCTTCGGGGCTGTTTAACGGCGCGGCGCGCTTTCACGCAAACGCGCGCGACTTGATGCACGCTCACACCGACAGCAGCAGCAGCAGCAGTGGCGGCGGCACATACGCGACCCGCGGGGCGAAGGATAAGAATTTATTGAAATGTTGTGTTGTGTGCAGCCGCCAAGGCCAGCGAGCGCGCGCGCGCGGAGAAAAAGTGCCGTTTCGTGTTGTTTGTTTCGATTATTCAAATGAAATCAATCAAAACAAGTACGAGGAGGGAGGGGGGGAGCTTTCTTCGGGGCCCGCTTATCTCCCCGTCAGGGTCTGCTGCAACTAATTGCATTAATTAAGTTTTGCTTACATAAGCGCGGGAAGCATGATCGAGCAGTTCGGGTTCTCGAGCGTGCGGACTAGTTTTGCTTTCGTTTCGGTGACAGCCGCGTGACGGCGCGTCCGCCGCCCGAACTAGGCGAAGGTGACAACATCAATCAAACGCCTCCTACCTGCCACCAAAGCCGAGCAAAACGAAGCAAAAAAAAAAACAATCTCTAATTGGTGGCGCGATCATATCTTCCGCGGGGTTCCCATTTTGTGTCGCTTGCGTGTTAAAGAGTGGATTGAACTGCGAACTGTCTTACTCAATACAGTGGCGCCATCTGGGTGTCTAAAGAACCAAAAATACTTAGAAATCTCATGAAAATACTCGTAAAATTGCGATCCAAAGATTGGCGATGTCCGCCCATTGCTCTGAGCTGGACCACTGTGTGTCGCACCGTAACGAGGTGTGAACCGCGCTCGTGCATTCGTATCGCCGCCTTTGTCCTAGCGGAATCGGCCTGGTCCGGTTTCGGGGGCATCCTTCGTGCTGTGCGCTGGAGTCTTTCGCCGTCGCCTGTTCGCCTGGCTGTGTCAGCAGTCAGTAGCAGCAGGTTTCCTGCTTGCCACAACCGAGTACACGCGGCGGAGGGTCGAGACAGCCTCCGACGAAAAGGAGGCGAAAAAAAGCCCACCTTCAGCTCGAAACACCCGAAACGAATCAATATAAAATATTCAACGGCCCCGGAGTGCAAGTCTAAAAAGCCTGTCGAAAACTAGAAAACGACTGAAAACGCATAAAACACCGAAACGCACTTTTCACCCGAGAATCGAGAGATGCAGCCAGAACCCCGATCAGGCAGCCGGACGCGGAGCCCGATCCATTTGGGGCGAAAGTATTTATGACTCATCGGTTCGATACATCTTAATGCTCCAAACGGGCCCGTCCCGTTGTTTTTCTGTCCGGTCTTTTAGAGCAAACGGGGAACTGTCGCACGATGGTCCAGGGGCGGACATTGGGTAATTTTTTTTATTGAAATTAATTAGTTTAACAATCAATTCCATCAAAAGTACGATAGTTGTACTTGAAAAATATGAAATATAAAACGATTTTAGCAATAAATATAAAAGCTATTATCGAGTGAACTCGAAAATAATTTCCATTTCGTGATTTTTTCGCAGAATCACGTGATGTTTTCATTTAATTAAAAAAAATATGTTTCAAACTATTCATTATACAAATTATACATCGTTGGAAAGGATTTTCTATATACTTCCAAACTGTATCATCAAAATATGAAAATTATTGAAAATTTCTTGATTATTTTTAAAACACATTCAAATAAACTCATAATTTTTACAATACCTAAAGTTTCATAGTCCAGCACTTGTTTTTTGCTGCCGTTTGCTGCTATTGACATATATGCATACATTAAATTTGACATCTTGTGCAACTTTCAGCTGCTCCCTCCTAATAATAAGCCTCCAAATTACAGTTTTCGGCTGCATAGAGTACGAAGTACAGCACCAATTATTGAAAGGAAAGGTTGAAGAGGGTATTTTAGCAGGTGGGGTAAGAGGAGAATTAAGAAGAATGTGATGAAAATTGGGGAAAAGAGACGAAAAATGTGATGAAAGAAGAAAGCAGTAATTGTCACTCTTGGAAAGAGGGAGAGAGAGAGAGGAACGAAGAAAAGAAGCGGAACCCAGCCAGCGTCAAATTAATTTATAATAAAAATATCCAATTATGGTAGCCACACGTTCATGCACGCTTGACACGGGGTGGCCAGCGGGGGGTGAATGGGAGGGTGGGGGAGGAGGGTTGGGAGGTCACCCCCATCGGGTCGATTGTATCGCATTAGACATTCGCACCCTTTGCGCGGCCCGAGCGCACAGCATCTCCAACACGGCCGTTGACAGTCACCGCCAGCCCGCGAAGGCGAAGTCACCGGTCGGACCAAGCGACGAACCTCGCGTCAGGATGAAGAAACGAATAAAAAACCGCACAGTTCGCGCGGTGCGCGGTGTGGGTGGGTGGAATAATAAAAATATTTGCTTCTGTGAGTGTGTGTGTGTGTATAATATACGCACATATAAATAAATATTTATGATCCCGCGGTCCGGCTACTGAGGATTATAATTAATTATGTAGTTCTGCTTTTATGATTTCAGATTCGGCATTTTTCCTTTTTTCGGTTGTCTCCCACCTCCTAACCCCCTTCTATCCCGGTGGGTTCTCGCGTCGCTCCTTTCTTTTTCAGCTTCCTTTTTTTTTTTTTTTTTTACATTTATTTCTCTTAGAAAAAAATGCTAAATATCTTCTCATCGCCCGCCTTCGGTCCTGGCTTCATCCCACCGTACCGGTCGGCCGCGGGTCAACATGATTAAATTGGATGACAGGGCGCGAAAAGCCCAAACAGGCCGGACCGTCTCGCCCGCGGTATGTAGAGCCGCGGTACCGCGAGCACAAACGGGAGCAAATTTAAGCCCGCCCGGGGACCCCGATCGGTCCCCGGGGACAAACGGGCGTAAATAAATAACGATGGCGCGCTCTCGGAGTAAAATATCTAATAATTAAGATTAATTTAAATGCAATTGATCATCGGCCGGTGGGACTGCGGTACTTTAATTTCAGCTTTTTTTTTCTCATTCAAACCTCCGCCCCTCCCGCCACAAAACGCTGCCCCACCAGCGGCAGCAGCCGCAAGCATCCTCGGGAAGGGTTGCGGCTCGTGGAGAAAACTGTGCATTTACCGAATATTCGGGGAAAAAGGGGAGCAAGCGCGTTCGATGCGTTTGAGGGTGTTTTTCTCTCTCTCTCTCTCTCTCTCTCGGGGGGGGGGGGGGGGGGGGGGGAGGTGAACCAAAAATGAAGGGGGAAAAACTGTTCCAGCTCCAAAAATATTCGTTACGCGCGGTTAGCTGCTTGTGTTTGGGGGTATGAATATGCCTCGGTATCAAGCTAGAGCACTGTGTGTTTTTTTTAAATACAGAACCAAACGCAAACGACAAAGGCCAGAAGTTCGTTTGCTGAAGCCGACGGGACTGGCGATCGTTTTGGAGTTTCTTCTCCGGAGACATACGCACACGCGAAATAATGCCCTTTTTCCTATATTTGCACTTTGGTGGGGAATATAACTACATTTTTTAAATATTGTATTAGGCACTCTGTTATTTGAATTATTATATTTTGAATCAAAACCCATTCCGAACGAACGCGCGAGCCACCCCGAAAAGACATTCTTGCCGCGGACCCAAGATTCGGTTTGGGGTTTGGGTAGGTGGGAAGGAGCGAACAAATCCAGCGCTCCCCGACGGGGAAGGAAAATATGAATACGGTAGCGTATAATATCGTCATATTTTTCATAATTTATATCTCGTTTTTATTATTATTTATGTAGACATTCTCTCGCTTCGGCGTCCCCGCTCGCCGCGCCCTCCACCCTTCCTGCTCTCCGCTCCTTGCGGGAGGATTTTAGGATTTTGGCCGAAAAGGTTTTACCATTTTCAACCACCCTCCCCGTGCCCGGCGCGCGTCGCTCTTGAGCGCGGAGAAAAATCTCCTCCATCGCAAGGCGCGCGAGGGAAAGAAAAAAGGTAGCCTTCATCGGCCGACCCGCTTCCCGTCCCATTCCGCCCCGTCGCACCAGCAGAACCAGTTTGCCTCTCGGTATGATAATAAAATACGGGGCGCAAACGCAAAAGGCGATCAAACCGGACGATTCTGCCATCCCGCCTGGCCCAGCGACCCGAGAGTCGAGCCGTTCGGAAAAGGGAACCGCCCCGCCTAAAAAAAAAACGCTCCTCCGGACGCGAAGGTGATGCTGGGAGGCGATAAAAAATTTGTATCTTCTAATCTTGATATTGGCCCGATGATTATTTTTACGATTATTTTTATATCCACCCCGGAACGTCTTCGTCGGTGCGTCTGTCGGTGGGCCCGGTGGCCGCATGGGAACCCCTTTGCACGCAGGCGGTGTGGGCCTCCGCTAGCTTCGCTCGGTTCGCTTCTTTGCGCTTCATTCGATTGCCTTTTTTTGTTGGTTGCGTCCGTCTCTGTCTTTGTGTTGAGGTTTCGGTAATCAACATTTCTGACATTTCTTCGCCGAACTACCGTACGGAATCCTTTCCGGAAGCCTTGCCGTGCGTTCTAAACTGTGATCGCGAGATAAGAGGGAGAGAGAGCGAGCCCGGCCAGCCCCGTGAAGGTTGTAAAGGATGTAATCATTTATCATACCGTCGCGCGGGTTCGTCGCTTGCTCAAGTCACCGGACCAAAAATGTGGAATGTGCGGAAAACAAGGGACAAAAAAAGTGCGGAAAAATCCAATGCACCTCAATCAACGGCATGCGGACAGGTTTCATTACAATCACCACCGGTTACTTCACCGGCGCATTCCATTGATCCGCGCCGTTTAGCTGTGCCTTTTTTTGTCTTCTTCTTCTTCAAAGAAATATTATAAAACGAAAGGTACAAAAAAAAATACGCAGCAGCTCATCGTTTTCCTCGCATCGGTGTCGGCTACCGATTCGGGCGGTGTGAAAATAAACGAACCCGCCTCCTGTGGTGAGAAAACGGGCAAAATATGCAAAAAAGGCTGCTACTGCCGAGCGGAGGGACCGCGGACCGGCTCGGAAATAGAGACCTTCCCCCGGGTGCTGCTGCCGGTGACTGCAGCAGCAAACCCGTTGTGCCATCCCGAAACGAACAAAAAAAAAATTTTTTTTCTGTTCGATTCCAGTATTATTATGTATGATTGCGTCCGCGGTCGAGGTATTTCCCGGTGCCATTCTCCATTTCTTCTGGATTCCAAAACTGTCCCGAGCAGGCCGATGAAGCGAGAGCGAGATGAAGCATCGTCGCCGTCACCGTAATCAGGCGGCAACGATCCGAAGTGACACCATTACATTCCGGGACAGGTTTAGCCGGCCTAGACGAACCCTTCCCGCCGCCCGCGTCCCGTGCCGGCCCTTATTCGATCGATGATTTATAGCTCTTCGGGGCTGTTTAACGGCGCGGCGCGCTTTCACGCAAACGCGCGCGACTTGATGCACGCTCACACCGACAGCAGCAGCAGCAGCAGTGGCGGCGGCACATACGCGACCCGCGGGGCGAAGGATAAGAATTTATTGAAATGTTGTGTTGTGTGCAGCCGCCAAGGCCAGCGAGCGCGCGCGCGCGGAGAAAAAGTGCCGTTTCGTGTTGTTTGTTTCGATTATTCAAATGAAATCAATCAAAACAAGTACGAGGAGGGAGGGGGGGAGCTTTCTTCGGGGCCCGCTTATCTCCCCGTCAGGGTCTGCTGCAACTAATTGCATTAATTAAGTTTTGCTTACATAAGCGCGGGAAGCATGATCGAGCAGTTCGGGTTCTCGAGCGTGCGGACTAGTTTTGCTTTCGTTTCGGTGACAGCCGCGTGACGGCGCGTCCGCCGCCCGAACTAGGCGAAGGTGACAACATCAATCAAACGCCTCCTACCTGCCACCAAAGCCGAGCAAAACGAAGCAAAAAAAAAAACAATCTCTAATTGGTGGCGCGATCATATCTTCCGCGGGGTTCCCATTTTGTGTCGCTTGCGTGTTAAAGAGTGGATTGAACTGCGAACTGTCTTACTCAATACAGTGGCGCCATCTGGGTGTCTAAAGAACCAAAAATACTTAGAAATCTCATGAAAATACTCGTAAAATTGCGATCCAAAGATTGGCGATGTCCGCCCATTGCTCTGAGCTGGACCACTGTGTGTCGCACCGTAACGAGGTGTGAACCGCGCTCGTGCATTCGTATCGCCGCCTTTGTCCTAGCGGAATCGGCCTGGTCCGGTTTCGGGGGCATCCTTCGTGCTGTGCGCTGGAGTCTTTCGCCGTCGCCTGTTCGCCTGGCTGTGTCAGCAGTCAGTAGCAGCAGGTTTCCTGCTTGCCACAACCGAGTACACGCGGCGGAGGGTCGAGACAGCCTCCGACGAAAAGGAGGCGAAAAAAAGCCCACCTTCAGCTCGAAACACCCGAAACGAATCAATATAAAATATTCAACGGCCCCGGAGTGCAAGTCTAAAAAGCCTGTCGAAAACTAGAAAACGACTGAAAACGCATAAAACACCGAAACGCACTTTTCACCCGAGAATCGAGAGATGCAGCCAGAACCCCGATCAGGCAGCCGGACGCGGAGCCCGATCCATTTGGGGCGAAAGTATTTATGACTCATCGGTTCGATACATCTTAATGCTCCAAACGGGCCCGTCCCGTTGTTTTTCTGTCCGGTCTTTTAGAGCAAACGGGGAACTGTCGCACGATGGTCCAGGGGCGGACATTGGGTAATTTTTTTTATTGAAATTAATTAGTTTAACAATCAATTCCATCAAAAGTACGATAGTTGTACTTGAAAAATATGAAATATAAAACGATTTTAGCAATAAATATAAAAGCTATTATCGAGTGAACTCGAAAATAATTTCCATTTCGTGATTTTTTCGCAGAATCACGTGATGTTTTCATTTAATTAAAAAAAATATGTTTCAAACTATTCATTATACAAATTATACATCGTTGGAAAGGATTTTCTATATACTTCCAAACTGTATCATCAAAATATGAAAATTATTGAAAATTTCTTGATTATTTTTAAAACACATTCAAATAAACTCATAATTTTTACAATACCTAAAGTTTCATAGTCCAGCACTTGTTTTTTGCTGCCGTTTGCTGCTATTGACATATATGCATACATTAAATTTGACATCTTGTGCAACTTTCAGCTGCTCCCTCCTAATAATAAGCCTCCAAATTACAGTTTTCGGCTGCATAGAGTACGAAGTACAGCACCAATTATTGAAAGGAAAGGTTGAAGAGGGTATTTTAGCAGGTGGGGTAAGAGGAGAATTAAGAAGAATGTGATGAAAATTGGGGAAAAGAGACGAAAAATGTGATGAAAGAAGAAAGCAGTAATTGTCACTCTTGGAAAGAG
>KZ071204.1:176052-186415 GCA_002091845.1 Anopheles cracens | reverse complement strand
CTGGTTAACAAACCAACTTGAAGAGTTTGTTGAAGAATTATTTCGGCTTTTATTGTGGAAAACAGTGAAAATAGTGAGGATAGCGATATCGAACATTAGCAGTACCCGTCCTGAAATTGCGAAGGTGCAGCGCAGATTCTTGAGAAATATGTCGAATCCGTCGTCGAATATCGATACCGAATAATAAATTGATATTTTAACCAATGCGTAAAGAAATTAGTCCAGTTTCGGTGGTCAACGTGCACACAAATCAGTCTAGGCCTTTGATTTTACCGTGTGCTTATCCCATCAACAATCTCTCACCCAGCGGATCAATCAGGATCCTTCATTTTCTTTTTTTCTGCATTCGAAATCAACATCTGAATAACTATTCAAATGCTTACATCTCGTATTGTTTCACCACAAAAACTAACAAAAAAAAAACACTAACGAAATCCCGCTTTCAAAGCCATAAGCGATATTTAAATGTCGTTCAAGAAAAAAAACTTCAAACATAATAAAACAGAAGAAATTACAAAAACACTGATTTTCCGACAGTTTTACTTGTCGGCAGAATATCGGTCGAATTCGACAGTCGGTTCGAGCTATATGATACCAAATTAACCTTTCATCGAATTTGCCGATGGCATCTCGGTCTCGAATTCATCGGTGTAGATCGAAAGCAAAATGAATGAAATGAACGTTCGAGTGAATTCTCTCGAATGTCGAGTGGAATATGATAGCCCTGTTTATTATTTATTTAATAACCACATATGTTATTGAATACATTTGTAACTCCCTAATTGCTTAAATTAAACCTTTATAAAAATAATCCAATAATCCAGTATCCATACAAATCGCTCAGTGCTTTTGTGGGTTTTTTTTCAATAGTATTCTTTTTTTTTTACAATCAAATTTATTAAACGTTGTGGTTTTCACCATGGTTTGATAATTACTTAACAACTCTAAACATAAAAAGCAAACACTTTTTCATAAAGCCAGAAAACCGAGAGTCTACTGTAAACACAGCATACGCTTACCGAACGCTCTCGCCCGCTACCCCATATCTTTTAATATCTCCCCCGGCAAATGGCGCGGACGAAGAAGCAGCTACGCGTGCGGCGTTAACGTGGCCAAGGTATTGCAAGCCCGAACCGAGACAACGAAAAAAGGACACACTCATCATGCGTGCGCTCTTTCACCTTGAAGTTTTTTTTTATGGACGAGGCCAGGTGGAAGGGGGTGGGAGATGGGATAAGCTGAAATAAATCACTGCAGTCTCCGCAGCCAACCCACCCACGAATGAATCGTTTATGATTAATGGTCAACCGGCCGCATCCGAATCCGACCGGGCCCGCTTTCGGTCCCGTGCGAGACGACTCCAATCACGGTGTGTGTTTGTGTGTATGTGTGTGTGTGTGCCGGGACGTGGATCTCCGAGGTGCTCCAGAAAGCGGAAGGCGACGATTAAAAGCCGTAGCCGTAAACAAGCGTACGCAAATGCAGTGTGTTGATTCATTATTTCCGTCCTGGAGGGTTCGTTTTTTGTTTGTTTTTTTTTCTGCCGAGAACAGAATTCAGATTGTGTTTGTTCTTTTGCAGGGAGGGAGGGTTTTCGTACAGAAAACAAAACAAAAAAGAAACCTGTTGGTGCACCAGCTCGTTGGAGCGTGGTGAAATAAATACTTACGCGCGTGTTAAGCGCGTAACATAACGATCGGCATTAAAACAGCGAAAGAGAGAAGAAATTAGTCCAGTTTCGGTGGTCAACGTGCACACAAATCAGTCTAGGCCTTTGATTTTACCGTGTGCTTATCCCATCAACAATCTCTCACCCAGCGGATCAATCAGGATCCTTCATTTTCTTTTTTTCTGCATTCGAAATCAACATCTGAATAACTATTCAAATGCTTACATCTCGTATTGTTTCACCACAAAAATTAACAAAAAAAAAACACTAACGAAATCCCGCTTTCAAAGCCATAAGCGATATTTAAATGTCGTTCAAGAAAAAAAACTTCAAACATAATAAAACAGAAGAAATTACAAAAACACTGATTTTCCGACAGTTTTACTTGTCGGCAGAATATCGGTCGAATTCGACAGTCGGTTCGAGCTATATGATACCAAATTAACCTTTCATCGAATTTGCCGATGGCATCTCGGTCTCGAATTCATCGGTGTAGATCGAAAGCAAAATGAATGAAATGAACGTTCGAGTGAATTCTCTCGAATGTCGAGTGGAATATGATAGCCCTGTTTATTATTTATTTAATAACCACATATGTTATTGAATACATTTCTGCGCTACACTCCTGGCCTTATTAACACAACATTTGTAGTCGTTTTTCGTCTGCGATAGAAAATCAATGAAAAATGATTGCATGGATGATATCAATTTTCCAATTAATACATGAGCGATCTATTTCACCGGGCAGCCTTTAGTATGAGGCAAAAAGTGATGTGGCAAAACCCATCGCTTGTTTGCTTACTGCAAGGGTAGTTTTGCATGCTAGTGAATGCTTTAAAATAGTGTGTACGCCACTAATACCCGCGCACACTCTCATTTCATCCCGTCTCCTCGGGCTTGCCACCGAACTAACCCGGGCGGCGTACCAGAACCGTCGGTGCTAAATTTTTGATGACTTCATTTGCGATGTTGCGGCACGTATAGCACGTAAAAAAGGAAGTTGCTGTTTTGTTTTTGGTTTCGATGTTGTTTTTTTTTCGTTGGTTTCGTTTTGTTTTGCTACCGAAGCGCACAAAGGCATTCCTTTGAGGAACCTCGATTGGGGTTTTTTATTATTTTAGCATCCCCCCGGTGGGGTGCGCCCGCCAGGGGGAAGGCGGATTTCGGTTTTATTGCCATCGGGAAGCAATGTTGGTGAGGTGATGGGTAAAAAAAATCCCTCGCCAGAAACGCTGAGGGTGTTGATACAAATGATGTTTTGCGAGAGCGAATTGGAGAAAAACGAATGCAACAGAGGCAAAGGGCGAAGGACACCGGGCCGGGCCCGAGCGGAAGCCGTGCGAGCAACAGGGACTATTACCGATCAGCCGGATCGGTGGATCGGAAACATTCCGGTGGTCATCTCACTAATACACTGACAATAACGGGTCGCAGATCGTACAAATTCGAGCA
The DNA here is from genome assembly GCA_002091845.1 of Anopheles cracens. Lineage (NCBI taxonomy): Eukaryota > Metazoa > Arthropoda > Insecta > Diptera > Culicidae > Anopheles > Anopheles cracens. Next base: position 183,294 of record KZ071204.1, on the reverse strand, counting down.
GAGTTCGACTCGTGTGAACCCACCTATTCAATTCTTTTCGTTTCCTTCAAGTTTTCGTTCTATTTTGACAAAAATGTCGGCGTATAATAATGTTACTAACTGTATAGCTTTTTTTGTTTTACGCTAGTGTCTTTGCGCCTGGAATGCGTTTGTACTATTTTATGTTTTTTAAATATATTTATTCATATTGTTCCATAATATGCACGGTAAATTATGTTTAAATTGTTTTGATTATTTCACACACTAATTATTATAAATACCATTGTGTTTATTGTGTATTATTGTTATGTACCATTTATTTTAGTTTTCCAAGCAACTTTGCATTTTGCAAAAACAATAAAAAATACCTTTTACGTGAACAACTTCACTTTTCGCCTTTGTTACCACCGCGATGCTGCATATCATATTCAGGCGCGGTGCGGCCATGGAATGGAATAACAAACTGGCCGGGGTCAAAGTTATCTACTCTCGGTTCGCTTTATTTCTATCTTTTTTGTGTGTCTTGTTCGGTTCGGCCTTCTATTTTATCCCGCAATTCACTCGGTACGATGGGAGAGCAGGGAAAATTGGGCAAGTTCAACGTGCCGGTGTCCTGTGTCACTTTATCAGACGCACTCGGGTCCGTGCCACGCATGGTATAACTTAATTTGTGCACCATAAATTATGTAATAAAATTTTCAGCCTCCACGGGCCGCACCGTCCGCACCGAGGAGAGAGAGATAAGCTCAATTTTCCACCACTGTTTGCGTGTGTGCGTGAAGGAACGAAACGAGAAAAAATGTGTGCCCCGGGGCAGGCAATTTGTGACCGTACCCACAGACCGGTAAGAAGGTTCGCAGGAGCGGTGAGAAGAAAAACACAGCGCCAACAGCCCGTTGGAAACGTTGCATTTAATGGAGTACATAATTAGTCGTGCGGCCATATTGTGTGCCGCTGGGCGATAGTTAAATTGATTCCCGGACCCGTGCGCCCGTTGCATTGTTTCGTTTTATTGAGTCCTGCCGGGTAACTGCGCTGCCACAGGTAATTGCACCCCCCCCCACATTATCCTGTTTGTGTAATCTTGTTTGAAGCATTTTTTTTAAATAATTAAATTACATCCTTCGTGAATGTTCAGCAAACGACAGTGGAGCGGAGCACAAAAAGCGGAAGGATCGGTAATTATGTGGGAATTTCATACTTTACAGTGCAAATGGGATCAATTTCCCTTCAAGAATGCAGACCCGCAAAGACCCATTTCGACAGCAACAGTTCATAGCATAACTATACAACCATTGTTTTTGTCTTATTTTAGAATAAAACTAAAACATGAATTAATATACTTCATTGATGTTCTAGTAAGTTGAAATGAAATAGAAAATGCTTGTTAATCAAAATCTCTTTAATATAGACAATATCGCTTTATACATTTTTATAGAAACGAATAATCGCTTGAAAACTCGTTTAAACATACAGTAAGTTGTAAACGATCTTCCATACTATAGACTTATTTTTGAGCATTTTTTAAACCCTTTTCTGACCCCTTCTATGCAGTTTGAAGACACTTAATGCGACATTTCGTGTATTTTGTATTATTGTCATATATTTTGGTTTAATAGTTTGTTCACTATATTGCAGAAAATTTTACCTAACAAAGCATGCATAGGCCTTGCTGTTTTATCAGCCGTAAGATATACAAAAATAATTGACGTTGTGGAAAAAAAATCTCTTAAATGCGCTATCAATAATTTAAAATGCATCTTTAAATCCTAAAACAGAAAGGAATCAATTAGACAATAATCTTGCCAGACTTTTGCAATGTAAGAGAATGTATGCCAACACTACACCCTAATCGCATAATTAAAAATCGAATAACTATGTTACATTTCGCTTTTTTGTTGTTTCTCTCTCTCTCTCTCTCTCTCTCTCAATCCACTTCACTTTTCGCCTTTGTTACCACCGCGATGCTGCATATCATATTCAGGCGCGGTGCGGCCATGGAATGGAATAACAAACTGGCCGGGGTCAAAGTTATCTACTCTCGGTTCGCTTTATTTCTATCTTTTTTGTGTGTCTTGTTCGGTTCGGCCTTCTATTTTATCCCGCAATTCACTCGGTACGATGGGAGAGCAGGGAAAATTGGGCAAGTTCAACGTGCCGGTGTCCTGTGTCACTTTATCAGACGCACTCGGGTCCGTGCCACGCATGGTATAACTTAATTTGTGCACCATAAATTATGTAATAAAATTTTCAGCCTCCACGGGCCGCACCGTCCGTACCGAGGAGAGAGAGATAAGCTCAATTTTCCACCACTGTTTGCGTGTGTGCGTGAAGGAACGAAACGAGAAAAAATGTGTGCCCCGGGGCAGGCAATTTGTGACCGTACCCACAGACCGGTAAGAAGGTTCGCAGGAGCGGTGAGAAGAAAAACACAGCGCCAACAGCCCGTTGGAAACGTTGCATTTAATGGAGTACATAATTAGTCGTGCGGCCATATTGTGTGCCGCTGGGCGATAGTTAAATTGATTCCCGGACCCGTGCGCCCGTTGCATTGTTTCGTTTTATTGAGTCCTGCCGGGTAACTGCGCTGCCACAGGTAATTGCACCCCCCCCCACATTATCCTGTTTGTGTAATCTTGTTTGAAGCATTTTTTTTAAATAATTAAATTACATCCTTCGTGAATGTTCAGCAAACGACAGTGGAGCGGAGCACAAAAAGCGGAAGGATCGGTAATTATGTGGGAATTTCATACTTTACAGTGCAAATGGGATCAATTTCCCTTCAAGAATGCAGACCCGCAAAGACCCATTTCGACAGCAACAGTTCATAGCATAACTATACAACCATTGTTTTTGTCTTATTTTAGAATAAAACTAAAACATGAATTAATATACTTCATTGATGTTCTAGTAAGTTGAAATGAAATAGAAAATGCTTGTTAATCAAAATCTCTTTAATATAGACAATATCGCTTTATACATTTTTATAGAAACGAATAATCGCTTGAAAACTCGTTTAAACATACAGTAAGTTGTAAACGATCTTCCATACTATAGACTTATTTTTGAGCATGGTACATAAACACCCAAACACTTTGTGAGGTGGGTTACAGTATAATCTAGTCGGCGTTGTTTTAGTGTGCATTGCATACTATTAGGCGCAAAACGCCTATATCAATCCGAAAGTCTGCATGAGAGCGGGATTTCATTTACTTAGCTTTAGCAAACCTTTCTGGTGTTGAAGCGTTACTAACGTAAATTGTATTGCGTTTTGCATACATTACGGCGTGAGTGTTTAAATTTCTTACCAAGCCAGCTTGGAGGAGGCTTAACATATTTATGTTAATTATCATATTAATTATTTAGGAAAAATTGCGCCGAAATGTATGCAATCTGCGCTACACTCCTGGCCTTATTAACACAACATTTGTAGTCGTTTTTCGTCTGCGATAGAAAATCAATGAAAAATGATTCCATGGATGATATCAATTTTCCAATTAATACATGAGCGATCTATTTCACCGGGCAGCCTTTAGTATGAGGCAAAAAATGATGTGGCAAAACCCAACGCTTGTTTGCTTACTGCAAGGGTTGTTTTGCATGCTAGTGAATGCTTTAAAATAGTGTGTACGCCACTAATACCCGCGCACACTCTCATTTCATCCCGTCTCCTCGGGCTTGCCACCGAACTAACCCGGGCGGCGTACCAGAACCGTCGGTGCTAAATTTTTGATGACTTCATTTGCGATGTTGCGGCACGTATAGCACGTAAAAAAGGAAGTTGTTGTTTTGTTTTTGGTTTCGATGTTGTTTTTTTTTCGTTGGTTTCGTTTTGTTTTGCTACCGGAGCGCATAAAGGCATTCCTTTGAGGAACCTCGATTGGGGTTTTTTTATTATTTTAGCATCCCCCCGGTGGGGTGCGCCCGCCAGGGGGAAGGCGGATTTCGGTTTTATTGCCATCGGGAAGCGATGTTGGTGAGGTGATGGGTAAAAAAAAAATCCCTCACCAGAAACGCTGAGGGTGTTGATACAAATGATGTTTTGCGAGAGCGAATTGGAGAAAAACGAATGCAACAGAGGCAAAGGGCGAAGGAGCACCGGGCCGGGGGCCCGAGCGGAAGCCGTGCGAGCAACAGGGACTATTACCGATCAGCCGGATCGGTGGATCGGAAACATTCCGGTGGTCATTACCGCTTTGCTGGTTTTCTGGTCCGGAAGCGGCGCAGCATGGGCGCACGGGTAGGGCCGATGAATTTTTCAAAAGCCTCCCAACACAGGTTTTCCGTTTTCCATCCGCTCCCGCGGGAGCCGGTCGCGGGGAAAGCGTTCGAAAAATGGAAACGGAAGGCATCGGTTGTAAGTGACGCGGAAGGGGGTGTGTAAACGTAATAAAAAACACCCCCAGAAAACTGGAAACAAACACAACCAAAGCAGAGGAGAGAGAAAAAACACACACACAATCGTAAAATCGATGCCAATTTGATCGAAAATTGGAGAAAAAGTAGCGGCTGCACCTGCGGAACGGGCAAAAGGTACGCGTTCGGATTTTACTTGCGTCGTCGAAGGGCTACGATCTGATTAAGGCAGGGCAGGGCCTTGCAGCAACCGGCCGGTGTGCGCGTGTTTTGATCGAGAGCTTCTACATTGGAGGCGCTTTTGCGCCTGGATCGGAGCCGGAAAGTGGTTCGGACCGTGAAGTGCATTACTAATGGATTATCTGTTGCTGCTTTTTTTCAGCAGCACTTTCGCTGCATGCTTTACGTAATAAATAGGCTTCGCTAGCCGCACAGAACTCACTTTCCTTTCAATTGCCTTCTCCACGGCGGGCTTAATGAATCCATTTGCTGTGAGGTTCCGTCTCGGTGACCAGGTACATAAACACCCAAACACTTTGTGAGGTGGGTTACAGTATAATCTAGTCGGCGTTGTTTTAGTGTGCATTGCATACTATTAGGCGCAAAACGCCTATATCAATCCGAAAGTCTGCATGAGAGCGGGATTTCATTTACTTAGCTTTAGCAAACCTTTCTGGTGTTGAAGCGTTACTAACGTAAATTGTATTGCGTTTTGCATACATTACGGCGTGAGTGTTTAAATTTCTTACCAAGCCAGCTTGGAGGAGGCTTAACATATTTATGTTAATTATCATATTAATTATTTAGGAAAAATTGCGCCGAAATGTATGCAATCTGCGCTACACTCCTGGCCTTATTAACACAACATTTGTAGTCGTTTTTCGTCTGCGATAGAAAATCAATGAAAAATGATTGCATGGATGATATCAATTTTCCAATTAATACATGAGCGATCTATTTCACCGGGCAGCCTTTAGTATGAGGCAAAAAGTGATGTGGCAAAACCCATCGCTTGTTTGCTTACTGCAAGGGTAGTTTTGCATGCTAGTGAATGCTTTAAAATAGTGTGTACGCCACTAATACCCGCGCACACTCTCATTTCATCCCGTCTCCTCGGGCTTGCCACCGAACTAACCCGGGCGGCGTACCAGAACCGTCGGTGCTAAATTTTTGATGACTTCATTTGCGATGTTGCGGCACGTATAGCACGTAAAAAAGGAAGTTGCTGTTTTGTTTTTGGTTTCGATGTTGTTTTTTTTTCGTTGGTTTCGTTTTGTTTTGCTACCGAAGCGCACAAAGGCATTCCTTTGAGGAACCTCGATTGGGGTTTTTTATTATTTTAGCATCCCCCCGGTGGGGTGCGCCCGCCAGGGGGAAGGCGGATTTCGGTTTTATTGCCATCGGGAAGCGATGTTGGTGAGGTGATGGGTAAAAAAAAAATCCCTCACCAGAAACGCTGAGGGTGTTGATACAAATGATGTTTTGCGAGAGCGAATTGGAGAAAAACGAATGCAACAGAGGCAAAGGGCGAAGGAGCACCGGGCCGGGGGCCCGAGCGGAAGCCGTGCGAGCAACAGGGACTATTACCGATCAGCCGGATCGGTGGATCGGAAACATTCCGGTGGTCATTACCGCTTTGCTGGTTTTCTGGTCCGGAAGCGGCGCAGCATGGGCGCACGGGTAGGGCCGATGAATTTTTCAAAAGCCTCCCAACACAGGTTTTCCGTTTTCCATCCGCTCCCGCGGGAGCCGGTCGCGGGGAAAGCGTTCGAAAAATGGAAACGGAAGGCATCGGTTGTAAGTGACGCGGAAGGGGGTGTGTAAACGTAATAAAAAACACCCCCAGAAAACTGGAAACAAACACAACCAAAGCAGAGGAGAGAGAAAAAACACACACACAATCGTAAAATCGATGCCAATTTGATCGAAAATTGGAGAAAAAGTAGCGGCTGCACCTGCGGAACGGGCAAAAGGTACGCGTTCGGATTTTACTTGCGTCGTCGAAGGGCTACGATCTGATTAAGGCAGGGCAGGGCCTTGCAGCAACCGGCCGGTGTGCGCGTGTTTTGATCGAGAGCTTCTACATTGGAGGCGCTTTTGCGCCTGGATCGGAGCCGGAAAGTGGTTCGGACCGTGAAGTGCATTACTAATGGATTATCTGTTGCTGCTTTTTTTCAGCAGCACTTTCGCTGCATGCTTTACGTAATAAATAGGCTTCGCTAGCCGCACAGAACTCACTTTCCTTTCAATTGCCTTCTCCACGGCGGGCTTAATGAATCCATTTGCTGTGAGGTTCCGTCTCGGTGGAAAGTTTATCTATTCCCCATAAAATAGGGGGGAAAATTACAGATCCACCGCTGAGTAAATGATGGGAAATGCAGCTTGCACAAATTGATAAATATATTTTTTTGTTATTTGTTACAATCATGCAGCTCTCAAGATAGTTACTGAGCAGTATTTTTCCATGCTTAAAAGACCCCCCGTGTGCAAGATCCAACAAAAAACACCATTTCCGTATAAAAATAACTTATCCATCATGATAAAAACTTAGTTTTTCATGACTTGCATTGAAACTATCAACTGGAATAATATTCGTAGATGGTTATCGGCAAGAGTATTAAATATTATAATTCGATTATAAAATATTCAGCTGACTAATACCACCACCTGTATTTTTAGTATAAAACGAAAACATAAATAGATAGATGAAAATGATGTTTTACTAATAATGAACAAATTTTAACCCCCACTATTGCCATTTGTTCACTAGCTAAAAATCGAAATATACGAAATTAAATATTTTGAGCTTAAAATGCGTAGAAGAAGCCATAATGCGTTTTAAAAACATTGTCTAAAAATATCGTTCAAATTGAAATTGAAATTGAAAACAACCAATTTTCGTAAGTA
>KZ071204.1:135803-147816 GCA_002091845.1 Anopheles cracens | reverse complement strand
GCGGACATTTATAGGCGATATTCAAGACCTTAGTATCTTAATATAATTTATCATATATTCTACATATCTGCATATTTGAATATATTCTACATATCTCATCTATATATCTCATATGAAGTTATCCAATGAAACTACACGCTAATAGGTGTCATTGCTTCTCTAATTGCTATCATCAGCTCCCAGGCTTAGTGGACAATAATGGTTCCTCCTGTTCCTGTTGAAGCCTGTTCGTCCACCGAGAGCGAAGATAGTGCGATCAATCAACTACTTGGCCATGGTAAAGATGTGAAATTTAATTGTTGAATTGATAAAACCCAGTGTGTAGCTACCGATCAAACCGAAACCTCCTATCCGAGCATAGAACAATCATGACCGGTACCATATTTTGCTGCCTGGAAAATTTATGCTTCACCCATTGCAGCGCGATAGCTGCGCAATAAATTATTTGACAATGTATATATCTTGTCCCCGAAACGCCTCCCCATCCGGACCCGTTTGACCACCGTCGGGCGAAAACTCATTCGACGCAGCGTCATCCTCCATGGCGGGAATAAAATGCGACTGCTAAGGACTAGTGCTAGGAAGTGCTCCTGGGAAAGTTGTGGAATTCCAAGTCATCTGAATGATGATATGTATAGCGCATTATTGGTACTAATACGCGACCAAATAGTGAGCAAAACTTTAGAACCTAGTTCTTCAAACGTCAAACTTCTTTTTATGTCTTGAACGTTCTCCTCTATAACACCATGCATCTGGAGTTCTTTACTCTGGGAGAGTAAAAAAAAACGACATCAACTCCGGAACCAAATGCCAGCTAACTAGGACACGGATAGGGTGTTCTTCCAATGTCAGGTCACATCCTGGATAATGGCGCTGTTGGTTTAAATAATATTCTTTTTTTTTCATACAACAATTTTTACACCTGGAGTTAGCCTGTTAGATGAGTAACTTAATGTCCAACTCCAACTTTGGTTTCGATGCTTCTTCATGTCAAGTTCCAAGTTGAGGCAAATCTCAAGTAGAAGCTCCTTTATGTGTGACATTATGTACACTTCAGTTTCCAGCCTACGAACCGATGTTTGTGGGCCAACTCTCGCAACGAAGCGAATTGTACCCGATACCCCACCCCAATGAGTAATAGTACATGTTGATTTGTTCGCTACTTACCGCACGCGACTCGGCCAAATCGATACAGCCCACGATGGTGACGGCGAACACGAAAGGCTTGCTACAAAATCCCCACCGGTGCCGGGGCCCACACTCCCCTCCGGACCAAAAGCAAAAAAAAAGCCCCAGCATCGAGAACGCTGAGCACCGCACGACCTCAACCTCAACCTTTCGGTAAAAGTTCAACCGACCTAACCCAACCGAAAGGGTCGTAAATACCGTTCGGCTGTGTTTTAATCTTTCCAATCTTTCACGCCCTCGGGACCGGGGACCGGGTTCTGGACCGGCGGCGACACCACAGCGCCCGGCACAGGGTGGTTAGTTAGTTCGCCGTCGCGGCAGGACGCAAGGACACGCCGGGCAAACACCGGGGAGGGGAGCGAACTTTTTCGGAACTTACTTTACTATGGAATCATAAATAATCCTTCTACCTTCCACTCCAGATCCGCCGGAGGTCGTCGTGGTGGTGAGAGAGAGAGAGCGAAAAAAAGAATCAAATCGTACAACGACCGGCTCTGCTCAGTCGATTTAGTGCGGGTGGGATTGGTAGGTGCGAATATTTTCACCTGTGACTTTTTATTTATCCCCTCCCTCGCACGGCGTGCAGTGGAACGTGCGAAATCCTAAACAAAAAATATAGCGGCGGGTGTATAGGGTGCGCAAGAGACGGGACACGTGCAAATAATCTCCCGAAACGACAGGACCGACCTTACCCACCTCCCGTGACCCTATTAGCAGCGTCTCGAGCGCGCCAGGCACACCGACACGGACGCCCGGCGGTAAGTCAACGACGAACGGAGAGTCGAAGCCACAACCCGAAAGCGCTTATCAATTATCGAAGCCGTATCGCTTCCGAGGTGAGCACGGAAGACGCTTTCCCCCCACAGAGGGTCGAACCCGGAATCCGGGAGTTGGGATCAATTTTTCATACCCATCAAACAAAGCGTACGGAAGCAGAGCCCGACACGGCACGCTACCTGCGCCGTGCGCGGAGACTCCCAACTATGCTCAAGGATTCGATGGGGTGGGATGAAAGGATTTTAATCCACTCTAAAGCATTCCACGCTGCATACTCACTCATCCCTTTTGGGATAGCTTCACCCGGCGCCGTACTCTCCAACGACCACTAGCGCCTCCGGTGTTGGCGAAAGACGCCGCTCTCAAGTACCGGACCGCTCTAATGAAACTAAATAAAACATTACAACCTTTCCAGGCCACCTTCGGCGCTCCGGTAGGTAGTAGCAGATATCGGTACCGGGGACGGAGGTGAAATTGCTGAATTATTTGCTCCTGTAGTGTTTTATTTTTGTTTCGATTGTGACCGTTCGGGAGTTCTGGGACGTCCTTGTGTGTATCCCGCTGGCCGCACCGAACGATCAGCCCAGCGCCGTACCGTACCGGCATAAAAGATGTATGTACGCGCGCCCCCAGAAGCGACGGACTCTCGCCACTAACTTCATAATTCCAGCACACCGACCCGAAAAATGATCGATCCACATCGATTCCAGGCGCTTCGATCTCATTTTTTTTGTTGCCGTCGCCGCTCGGCTTGCTACAAAATCCCCACCGGTGCCGGGGCCCACACTCCCCTCCGGACCAAAAGCAAAAAAAAAGCCCCAGCATCGAGAACGCTGAGCACCGCACGACCTCAACCTCAACCTTTCGGTAAAAGTTCAACCGACCTAACCCAACCGAAAGGGTCGTAAATACCGTTCGGCTGTGTTTTAATCTTTCCAATCTTTCACGCCCTCGGGACCGGGGACCGGGTTCTGGACCGGCGGCGACACCACAGCGCCCGGCACAGGGTGGTTAGTTAGTTCGCCGTCGCGGCAGGACGCAAGGACACGCCGGGCAAACACCGGGGAGGGGAGCGAACTTTTTCGGAACTTACTTTACTATGGAATCATAAATAATCCTTCTACCTTCCACTCCAGATCCGCCGGAGGTCGTCGTGGTGGTGAGAGAGAGAGAGCGAAAAAAAGAATCAAATCGTACAACGACCGGCTCTGCTCAGTCGATTTAGTGCGGGTGGGATTGGTAGGTGCGAATATTTTCACCTGTGACTTTTTATTTATCCCCTCCCTCGCACGGCGTGCAGTGGAACGTGCGAAATCCTAAACAAAAAATAGCATTCCATTGCGCGCTTTTATGTTTTATGCAGCGTCCCGAAGTTGGGGAGCACCGTCCATAAAGCTGCCACCAGCAGGGCCCCCCGATATGGGATGCAATAAAGAAAAAGCAGGCAGGCAACAAACACCCCGACAACTCGATAACGCTGTTTTAGGCTGCGAACGTGCCGCGCTTCGTGCCGCGAGCGTTCGACGCGATTCCAATCAGTTCCAACCAGTAGGAGCGTGGCGGCGGCTTGCTCGCCCCGGCGAAGACGTAAAACGTCGCGCCAGTGTCAAACGTATGCCAGACGTGAAATGTGTCCGTGAAGTCAAACAACGGCGACTGATGCCGTTCCGATACGCCGGGCACTGAGAGTGTTTATATAGATTTTTGCGTAGTACACAGCTTGCCTGTAGGGTGCAACAGATGACAGATGACAGATAGGTGTACAGCATGACAGTTTGAAAATAGTACCGCGTTTCTCACTAACACCATTAGTGATAATGGCGCTGTTGGTTTAAATAATATTCTTTTTTTTTCATACAACAATTTTTACACCTGGAGTTAGCCTGTTAGATGAGCAACTTAATGTCCAACTCCAACTTTGGTTTCGATGCTTCTTCATGTCAAGTTCCGAGTTGAGGCAAATCTCAAGTAGAAGCTCCTTTATGTGTGACATTATGTACACTTCAGTTTCCAGCCTACGGACCGATGTTTGTGGGCCAACTCTCGCAACGAAGCGAATTGTACCCGATACCCCACCCCAATGAGTAATAGTACATGTTGATTTGCTCGCTACTTACCGCACGCGACTCGGCCAAATCGATACAGCCCACGATGGTGACGGCGAACACGAAACCGCAGAGCAGTTTCGCCATGGTTTTTTCGCACCTCGTCCGCGGATTTGCTGCTAGTTGACACGCGACAGAGTGGTTGTTTGCACGTTCTTTCGAAATATATCCTCGCGTCTGCGGCAGGCGCCTGTACAGTTCGTTCCGGATGCTAATGTACACAAATGCACGGAACGTATTGCTGAGTGACTGAGAGCTTAAATCTTATTTCAGTTAAAAACCTAAACGCTGCTAGGTCCTTACGCTAAGGACTAGTGCTAGGAAGTGCTCCTGGGAAAGTTGTGGAATTCCAAGTCATCTGAATGATGATATGTATAGCGCATTATCGGTTCTAATACGCGACCAAATAGTGAGCAAAACGTTAGAACCTAGTTCTTCAAACGTCAAACTTCTTTTTATGTCTTGAACGTTCTCCTCTATACCATGTACACCATGCATCTGGAGTTCTTTACTCTGGGAGAGTAAAAGAAAACGACATCAACTCCGGAACCAAATGCCAGCTAACTAGGACACGGATAGGGTGTTCTTCCAATGTCAGGTCACATCCTGTAAAACGACATCAACTCCGGAACCAAATGCCAGCTAACTAGGACACGGATAGGGTGTTCTTCCAATGTCAGGTCACATCCTGTTCGCATTTTCGCTTCGTGGCGCAAACATTCGCCCAAGAAAAGGACATTGAAAGAACCGGAAATCAAGCGGAAAATCACGAAAGACGGCGTGCATGGGGAGCCGAAGAAATAAACATCGCAGCAAAAAAAAAGTAAAATGGAGATAGTGGATAACGAATGACATACTGGACTGTCTTATCGCACGGTAATGTCTTCGTCCATGCTATTCTTATCCTCGTACTGTTGGTTGATGCAACAGCGAGAGATAGAGAAGGAGAGAAAAAGTGAGGGAAAAAGAACAGCAATCGTCAGGATGTCGATCACGGAGCAGCGTGATAGCAAGAATAGAAACATAACATCCAACGGAACGACTCCGAAGAAGACGTACGAGCAATAAATGCAGCGCTATTACGCATCACATTGCAACCATGGCCGCAGCAACAGCAATAGAACGAACGTCCCCAATGCCGATAACCGACAAACCTAATGCGTACGGGACGACCCGCTTCAAGTGAACGAGCACAGCAAGTGCTTAAGATGTGAACTGATTATCTCTCCCAAAGACTTAAGTGCTTTGAATAGTGCACGCGCCTCCCAGCACCGGATGCTCCGGTGGCAGGATTAATTTACGTAACGTTTGTCCTTTTCCGTGCCGTTCCACGCGCACCGGATGGCACCGCCGAAAAGCTCGCCGAACACCGGGCGATGTTGCTCGGATTGGGTTGATTGCAGGTATTGAAGCGATGGAAAGTGGTGCCTGATGAGCGTGGGAGAACGTTTGCCGTACGTGGAACGACACCGAGACCGAGAACGTGCGATGTATTGTTCCTAGCGGCGGCACTTGGACGCCTGGCAACTGACGCGATGTACGAACCTGCCGTAGCGCGAATCGCGGCAAACAACAAATCGCACACAACAACACACGCCAAGCAGCACACTAACGGGGCTTACCACGGGAAACTGGATTGGCACTGGCAAAACACTGAACACCTTCAGAAAACAGTGATAGGGTGGGAGCGACAACTACGTACCGTACCGAATGCTCCGACAGAGTGACGTCCTTGCCGACGACGGTTGGACCGTATACCGACGTTTGGCTTGCCGTACCGCCGGTTCGGGTACGCGCACGAACGTACGGTTGTGCTGTCCTTTTCTACCGGCAGGAAACCGAAAGGACTTGGATGTCCTGCTCGGTTCACACTAGAACGACCGAAGTTGCTGCTGGAGCATGCCGCAATTTGCGGCGCTACGGATGCTCGCACGTTAAAGGCGTGAAATAATTGAAAGGATCTCTACAAACTATTGAATGTTCGTAGGGCTTCTCAAGATAGGACTGATACTAAAACTAGTACTAGGCTAAGACAGCATAAGTAAGTCAACATTCCAATAATATTCAAATATTTTTACCAAATACGTGGTATTGGTATTGGTAGCAATGTTTCTAGCTCTTACTAGTATTGTTACATAATCTCCCACGATATCTTTACTACATGCTACAGATTGTTCACCTGCTGTCGATTGGAGCAGATCACTTCCACGGTAGGTTCAAATTGCATAAACGGTCCGTTTGACAGTGACGCTTCAACGACGATGAACGCGTGAGGATAACGTGCTCCGTCGGGCTCCGCCCGAAGTCAACGAATACCTAAACCCGAAGTGAACACTGCGACCGAATCGCACGAAACCGTTCGCCGAACAAGCAATTGGAGTGTCCTGCTACATAAGGCATGATCCACCTTCCCTAGACATCTGCTGCCAAATCGCTAAATTGGCTTGACTCCAGAAAGCTGCTAGTAGGAGGAACAGTAGCGCAAACTACTAGCTAGTACGTTGTCCTACAAATGAATCGTTAGAATCTTGCAGTGGTGGTTGTTATGAAGACACTACTGTAGAAATACGACACTGGCACCGGTACGGATCCGACCGCTTCCATAGCTTTCAAAAGTTCTTCGTCTACTCTGCTCTTACTTAAAACATCCTTAACATGCTGGACGGTAACATGTATCTCAGTATATCTGAGCCTATACGGAGAAACCCAACCAATTGGGAGAATGGATAATATCACTAAATTAAGTGGAGGTGAACTGCACCCATGTTAAGTTAGTCTGGCGTTCTCCGGGTAAATGACCATCCGCAGAACCTGAAGATCTCGAAAATTCAATAGGGCAAGCGTTCATCGATGCATTAGTTCCAAAAACACTATTGTGCAGTAACTTGAGCGAATGTAAGCTGGAAATAAGTTATCTTATGTTGTGTAGGAGTGCGCAGAGCGAGAGCGGAAGCAATCGTTCAAATAGACGAGAGTTGATAAATTAAATAAATTAATAGGATTAATGGGAATAGGATAAATTGGCCTGCGTGGAAATGAGACCACCTTATACACTAGAAAAGGAATCGATACAACAGTCCATATGACGGATGAATAAATAATTGCTTCGCTAGCTTTAAATGTAGGCTCACATTTCAACGTAGATTTACCAACTTTCACGTATGTTTAGGCTATGGATCATTGGTTGCACAATTCAAACCATGACCGAACATATACTAAGTGAAGTTTTGGGTACATTTCTCCGAGCTAAAATCAATATTCGTTTAGATTTGGACTGATTTACTTCAGAAATATGGTTGAAGCCCGTCTCACTAGGACGGTTTGAGTATAGGACAACAGACAAAAAAGCAGCTTTAGCAATGTTACAGCATTTTTTCACACGAATAACGTATAGAGATTAGAGATATGAGCACAGCAACCTGGTTTAGCCATCAACGCGTTTAGGACCAGTCCGAAACGTTAATTAATTGGGACAATTTAACATAATTAATTTTACTAAAATCATAAACTCGACCACAACTTAGGACCTATCTTCCGGTAGAGCTTGAAAGTGCATGAAGGCTAACAGAAAATTCCAGATAAGGATGATAATTATGTATTCAGTGTACAGTCAGTGTTAATATAAACTATATGTAATGTCCTATTAATCGAATTGATAGGAAAAATACAGAAAAAGTAATCGCAAACTGAAAACCATAAGACAGAAGGTTGGTGATAAATCGCCCCAAACTAATAGTATATATCTATTTATAATACGTGATTGTATGACCGCTATGTCAATATAAACTAGCATCAATATAAACGACTCCAATATGAACACAGAAACAAACAAATGTATATGGATCCAAACAAGCTCCAAACCCAGTCTGTCGAACAGGTACTGTTGACGAAATCATACTTCGAGGCACACGCAAAGCGCACGCCGGAATTAAGTGGAGGTGAACTGCACCCATGTTAAGTTAGTCTGGCGTTCTCCGGGTAAATGACCATCCGCAGAACCTGAAGATCACCCTTCCAAATTGACTATATACGTCGTACCGAAACATCGAACTTCCAGTGATGGTGAAACTTGGACAAAAACTCCCCATGATAAAGAAACAACAGACCAAACAAAGTAGTAGGACGGTTTGAGTATAGGACAACAGACAAAAAAGCAGCTTTAGCAATGTTACAGCATTTTTTCACACGAATAACGTATAGATTGTTGGTCCCCCATTAGTTCCCCAATATTCCCACCCATCTAAAGCTTTTGCATCTCCAAAATTGGTAACATGAATCGAAATAGTCTTGCCGGACACATCCGCGATTGCAGATCGATTGCATGCAGGTCGCATCATAATGGAATTAGCGTCCACAAAAAAGGGTACAATGTGGCCTTTCTTCTCGCACTGGACGCAGTGCCTTCCATCGTGCTCTTCTATATCGCGTAGAGCTCTATTCAAGGACTTTATTTGGCAGAAGATACTGTACGTACCTCCTTCACATTGAACCTGCACTAAATTTTCCATGGCCACGCCACACATCGATAATACAAGTATCGGGACACGGGAAAAGTCCACCCAAGAACGTTCATCGTGAAGCTGCCTACTTGCCTACCTTATAAAGCTAGTGTATATCTTTGGTCAGGTCTTTCCTACGCAGGTTGCAGCGTCAGGTCTTTCCGCTGTCGGTGAAATTTTAACACGAAAACCGCGTTTTTATCTAAGTCTTTACGAGAGTTATAAAAATTCGGCAATAGCGTATTTTAATGCTTTGAATATGGTGTGTGGACTTAACAAGACACTTAACTTAAATTAAATTGAACCTCAATACAATTCATAAATTTGGCTGAGATTATTAGAGCCATTAACCATGTATAAAAAAGCCTTAAGACAAATATGTATGCGTCGAATGTCTGTTATTTTTTGTACAGAAAAGAAATGCACTAATCTTGAAATGTTGGAGCAATTTCCGAAATGTAATTCACGTTGACGGTAGGTTACATGAAACATGTTTAGTGTGAAGAAAATGACTATAAACCTTGTAAATAACCTCGCGACTTTAGACTTACTTCCGCTTGCACGATTTTATCACCTCCAAGACATCATCAAACAGGAGTAAAACGAAACGCCTGCATTGAGGTATTGTATGTTAATAGCGAGTACGTTTATTGAAGCGAAATATCATTGCAGTTACAGTAATACAGACAATAAGATAAAATATGAAAAAACAGAACCAAAAACATTGGAATACGGTTAAAAGAGGCCAAAACGTGGGTAATAAAATTTGAAGCAGATATAATAAACTAATAAAAAAAAACAAAACGGGACGAGCATCTGGTTCATGTTCAAAGCAACATGGGTGCCTAGCGGTCTAGCTGCACAACATTGTACTATTACTCATTAATACACGCAACACCACATCATGATCATCGCCTGACTACAAATGCACTTATAAACGAGCTTACGCCTAAAGGGTATACTAGTCGCACTACAAACTGATTTACTTATGCTTTATTAAACGCGTTTTTTTTTTGTTCGTTTCAAACATATGTTCCACTTGGCCGGCGAAGGCGAAATGGAACGACGTTTTTAAATCTTGCTTGCCATGCGATAAAACGAACGAGATTCGCATGCTTACCAGCTACAGGAAACGAAATGAAACCCGCACACCATCTTCCCACGGAACAAAGAAAGTGCAGTGACACAGATCTCGTTTGTGTGCGTTGATTTGTGAGACACAAGGAGAACAAGAGCGAAAGAGATAGCGAAATTGAACGGGAAAGAAAATGATGGTGATGTTTCGAGCAAGTGAAAGTTACAAACCAACGATATAAAATTTGCTGAAAAAAAATGCCATAAAAGCATTATTTGAGAGAGGAGAGTTTATATCAAGCACGCAAGCACATACTCGTGACGTGAGGAACTAAAACATTATTTAAAAAAAAACCCTTCAAAAGTGATTTATTACCTTTTTTGTTCGATTTCAGTTAAGTTGGTCGCCTACGAAGCGGACAGATTTAATAAATGAAAAAAGCCCCCCTTATAAAGTGATGGATCATACGGTGACGTTCGAGAACATTAATTCAATAAAGATTTCCCACCAAAGCGTTTGGTAGGCACGTACAGCATGATATTAAAACGCTTGAAACTTGAGACCCGCATCATAAAACTGAAACGATGACGTCTCTTACAAAATCTATCGGCAATTAAATGTACGCGAAACGAAAAATATCTGCATGGAAGCAGTGTGCGAAACAACATACACGAAGAAATTATGCAAGGGATTAAGACACGAAAACCAAGCAAGTATGTATGTTTGTCGAGTCGAACTCGAGAACAAATATAAATTGACCCAGAACTTCCATAAGCATTTGATTAGCTTCGACAAAGCTGCTGCAAATCTACTAATTACTTCATGTATATGGTGACGTACAACTATGTATTGATGAAGTCACATTTCCAGTACGTGCTTTTTCTACTCTCCGCTTGCTTAACTACTGAAAACAAAAGCAAATAATTATGAAATTTTAATTATAATCTATAATCAGCTTTTGAATGCACACGTCGTTTAGCTCATTAGAACAGAATTTGTACCCTAAGTTCTTGAAAAATCAGGAAAGGATAGCTTACAATCTGTTTCTAGGCACTTTCATAGCATAGTCTGCTCTTCTGGTCTATACGTGCTGTCACTATGCGCAGATCTGAGCACTTGTCTGAACGAAACGTAACGTTACGTAATGCTGCAAGAGAATAGGAGCTATCATGAGCGCTTCTCCAGATTGGTGATGGAGAAAAAGTCGATATTTGTGTAACGGACCTGATTTGGTTGCAAGCACCTGTGGCGAGTACCTGGACACTTTGGACGAAGTTTCGTGTAAATTTGCCTTGGACTTCTTATTTTCGGACCAGGTTGTTCTTGCAGTTAAGGCAATTTAATAGCAAATATTAAACTGCTTTACATCTGATGGCAAATAAAGTTTTCTGACACTCTATCACCCAGTTCAACAAATATTACATATTGAGCTCGTACTTGAAGTAACGATTTTTTCTTTTTTAGTTCATGGCCGTAGTCAGATTCGGTACATTTGGATTACTGTACCGATACACCAGGTCCAGTGATACGTCCCCAGCAGTACTCCAAACCTAAAAATAGCTAGATATTGATACTGACATCGTTCTTTAGTTGGACAGCAAATAGTGAGGCTAGCTTCACTCAAAACCACGCTTAGTTGTACAAAACAACACCAACAAATTACTGAGCGATACATTCTGTGCGGGGATGACGTTACGGTATAAGAATTGATCGAACAGGCATGACACAGCCTCTAGCCGTTCTTAAATGTCAATTTTACGTAACTAAGTCCGCTTGACTTCTCGTTCGACACTACACAGAAGGTTCTTTCGAGCCGCGGTTTCGTTTGGGGTTCCTAGTAGCGGCTTTAATGTACCATTTCTTCAACGCCGCTCGTCTTCCTGTCAGCTCTGTTAGACAGGCAGTGCAACACATGCTTGCCAAGCGTACAACGCTTGGCCCCATTTCCCGCCGTGAGTGTCTAGGCACTATTATTCCTTTTTAATAGGTCATCCACGAAACGAAAACACCGTCCACAGCATGTGTGTGTGTGAGTGTCTGCTCCCGGAACGAAGTCTACCCTCCATATGGTCCGTAGGAGGTGCAACTCTCCGCAAAGGGTGGTGGGTGTCAAATCTGTCGCAAACGTCGAAGACACATCTCACCAGCGCCCGTACCGCTGCCACGCAGACAGGTGCAAACTCGGTCCATCGGTCACCAGGGCGAACACGTGTAGGCCGCTGGCGCTCGCTCCGATCGGTTTCGTCAAGTGTGGGGGCCCATCGCGTCGTCATCGCGTGTCGTTTATGACATCACGAATCCGCCCCCAACCGGAGCCGCTTTCGAACCCCAATTTGATCGGTTTTTGACGAGCTTAGTCATGCGCGCGC
>KZ071204.1:85654-97739 GCA_002091845.1 Anopheles cracens | reverse complement strand
CGGCGGGCTTTATTCACGACGGTGCCTCCTCCCACGGCGGGCAAACACGTGCGACATTTGCACACGGGCGGCTTGAGACAGACGGTCGATAAGAACAGAACACGGGTCCCGCGCGCATCATGGGTGGCGTTTTTTACTCCCCTCCATTCACACGTTTGCTCGCGCGCGCGTGTGTGTGTTTATGGGTCTCCCCGCGTTGACGTTGTCGCCCGCCATCATCGGCGTGAACGTCTAGAAAAAAAAGCAGAAGTATGTTTCATGAGAGCGCGCCCGTTGTTGAACCTTTAACACACCGAGAACACCGGGCGCAAGAATGTGGAGATAAGATAAACGAACGAAACAGTCCGAATGAGACCAGGGCACCAGGCAGCGATAGGATTGCTTTTAAAGCGATTTTAATTGAAGTGAATTGTTGTGTCGACACAAGGGCGCGGCCACTAGAGCCATGTTCATGTTGGTTGTGGAAACGATTCGTCAAAACTTCCGGGCCGCGCTTACATGCTTGTAAGCCGAATCTTTACCGTGCGCCCGCGGCGTGGGACTAATTTAGTTCCGCACTGCCCAGCCGGCCGGCAGAAATCAATAAAGCAGGTAAGCGAGGCGAACGAACGAACCAACGAGCTTTCCGCGGCGAGCTTGCCGGTAAGGCTCCTCCCGGATGACTCATCATTGCGTCCCAACTTGAAGCTTGTAAATGGGTTTTCTTCTGTTGTGGAATCGGCCTTAGGGACTTCATCTATTGATCACAATTTTCTAGATGATCGCAAATATTTCTCGATTTTTTTATCGAAATTTTGAAATAGCAGAGTTCTATCAGCTATTCTTTGTAAAAAGTACAATAATTATAGACGAATTTGTATTGGGTTTCTATAGCAAAAAAAAACAATTGTGTACGTGACTGTTAAACCACAATTAAGACACACATTTTCTTTACATTAATCTGAAAAAAAAATTGATTTGAACACTTATTACGAAAGCTATGGCCATTTTTCCTAAGCCTCCCCGATATGCGCAACAAGTGTGCTAATCCAAACACTCTTTTACAGTCGTTTTCTTTTAAGAAAAATTAGCATTAAAAGAAAACCTGATAGCTAATACCACCCAAAAATCGTAACAAATATACACGTTCGTCAAAATGTTGAAATCGTAGCTTTAAATGTAAAAATTAGATACCGATTCTCCTTGCCCATATGTGCCCTGTGCCTGCATAGTTATGTATCATCATTTAATCATTTAAGTTCATGAAAAATTGTGCTGCTTTTAGCTAGAGTGAGTCATACATCGCATCGATTTTGGAGCTCTAGTATGACTAATAGATGTTTTCTAGCAAATCGAACACGGATTGTTGTTATTTCGACAGATCGGAAAAATAATGCAATTACCCATACAATATGCTTCTAGAATTTATAAAACACAGCTTGAATTGGGTACATACGATGACCTAGAGTGCTAATTGATATGATTATTTTTACAATTTCGTTTTGTTCGGTCTATCACAGCAAGTACACGCTTATATACGCGATGTAACTCGATTACCGGTACGATCTCCGATAGCCGTACGCGCTCGTCGTGCAGATCATGATTCAGATCCACCTCACTTTGGGAGTTCGATTCCCGGCTAAGCCACAAAGAGGTGTGTTTTGACACGCGAAGATCCCAGCCACCAAATTTGATTTTGTACACTTTGTAAAAAAAAAGTTTAGGTGTTCGAAAGCAATAAAACTACGAATAAAACAAGGAAGAAGGAACGCGCGCACGTATTCCGGTAGGCCCCAAAAAGGTACGAATTCCTCCACGCAAAAGGCGCACAGGTGTGAGTGAGTTGGTACCAGGAATATACACGCAAACTCTGTAAAGCGCGGCCACATACAACGCCCATGAATCATAATATGCGCGCAAACCGCATTTTTTCCACCAAACCACACAAAAGAAAACACGAAAAAATAAGCCAAAGCGCGCGCGCGTAATATAAGAAGGAAGCAGCGCAGCGAAAGACACAAACATCGTAGGTTTGCGCGGATTACCGTGTTGTGTGTACGTTGGGTGGTGTTGCATTATGATTCGCCACACGTATAAGCCGGTGTTGTACGGCAGCATGCTAGGCGAAGCCCAAAGTGCACACGCACATACACACACACACACACGCGGAAGCATGCGAGGAGGTGCCAGGCGCAGCAAACAAACGGCTCCTCGTGCAAAAGAAACAGCTAGAACCCCGTGCGCACGCAAATGTGTAAATCACATAACCCGGGCGCAGGACAAACAAAAGGAATATGTGTGTTTTGTGTTTCGACGCTCGCTTTATCGCATCCACGACGACAACAGGGCCCGGGGGCTTCGTTTAATAAGCGACAAAATATGCTCGACCGATTAAGATGGCATCCATGGGGCGGTTCATTGGTGGGGTCCGGCCTTATGCTGCCCCCTAATCGCCTCCCGGCAGTGGCTGTTAGCTCAGGTGTGGTTGAACACGGAAATGCGCCCGGTTTGCACAGCGCGCGTCATTTGTAGCATTTACGACCCATTTTCCCCCTCGACAAGCGCATCTTCCTCGTTTGCAGATGACGACTGCTCGTGCCCGAAACGTGTGACGCGACCGGTGTGGTGTGCTGCGGAGTGCGCAAGTTATCAGGACGCAAGTTGTTGTCTTGCGACGGAACGACACATTCACGCTCACGGTGTAGCGCGCGTCTATCGATAGATAACGATAAGACGGGGCGGTCCTCGTCCGCGCGGCACAAGCTATCCCTGTGCCACGCACTTGAGGTGGTTAATTGATGCACCGCGACCGCGATTATGTGAGGGCAATTGGTCCGTTCGGTTCGCCGATAAAGATCCCCCGTGTTCGCACAGACCCTCTGCCGGATCGCCGATGTAGTCATCCGGGTGCGGTTTGAAGGGTAAACTGCCTGTTCTTTTTTTGCCTGCTCAACGAACGACCGATTCCTGAGCGCTCGCACATGTGTCTGACGTCCGGTGGGTTTCGGTGGGCTACAACGAGCAAACAAGGCGAAAATGCTTTAATATTATTATTTGATCACCCTCGTGCTGATTCATGGTTCCGTTTTTTTCGAGCCTGTTGTGGCTGCAATCAAAATGAATAAGCAAATAAACACACCGACACACCAGCGCTAGGGGAGTAGCGTAAATCTTTGCCTTAGCTTAACGTTGGGGCGGTAGACACTCATCCAGCCGCAGTAAGTGTCCGTCGCTCCGGGCAACCTGGCCTCTTCAGGCGATAAGCAGTACAAATAGTGAGCTTACGCCACCCGGCAGACGCTCTTTGTTCCGTCGACGGGCTTTTGAACGACTGGTGCATATCCCGTCGCCCCTCATCGGGCGAAGGTTTCTTGCGCATTGTAGGTTTGAAAACGGAATCCTTCTGCCGATATTTCAAATATTTCAACATTTTAAATTGCTTGCTTTGGGCGTGAATATTGTTGTCAATTTATGCTTGCTCAAAAACTTGTTGAAAGAATAGGAGATTTCCCTTAATGTTATTAATACCATGCGCTCTGGGCAGATGAGACGTTGAAGATTGTTTGACGTCTAGAAATTGAAGCATCCTTGACAGCAAAATTAACTCCTCGAAACTGTGTTTATCGAACAATATGGAAGGCTTATGAACATACGCATTTGTTGACCATGTTTTAGGTTATCTCGAATGAAGGAAATTATGTTATAAGCTTCACCATACAGTCCGTTGTGCAATTGTTTCGACATGACGAATGAAGGTGGAATTTTAATGGGGATAACATAACATAACAATAACCAGGAAATAACGTCCTCGTTGAATGTTATCCTACTGCTATTGCATGCAAGTGAAGTTATTTTAAACTGCAGTGTAGTAATGGTTAAAATTGTGTTGTGACCGGAACCGATTCCGGGCGGGTTCGAATAATTTGGAATCGGTTCTGGAGCCAGATTCACATTTCCCGAGCTAGGTTCTAGGTTTTCCAAATAGAGGCTACATACATTTACATTGGAACCGATTCCAATTCCGAATCTAGCTCCGGAACCGAATCCTGACCTAGTTTCGAAGACGATTTCAAACCTAGCTCCGGGATTGATTCCGAAAACAGAATCGGGTAGGTTCGATTTGCTTGGAATAATCTATGAAATCTGTGTTATATGCTACGTTAAGAGTACGAAAAATTATACTTGTATTGTAAACGCAAGTTCTTCAATAATAAACATATTCCCCTCTTCAATTCCTAGTAGAATTGAAACAATTTTTGGGTGAAATGAAAAGCCCACCAGAATTTCATAAATTCGCATCAGATTTCACCAATATTTCCCTTCCCTAAACTAATGGTTTTCAAAGTTTTCACTGACGATTTCTGTATTCAACCCAGTAATTCTTATTCAACCCAGTAATTCAACCACAATACAGCGCATGTTTTCTCTCGAAAGTAACACTTCAAAGCATTTTTTTATAATGGATTCCTAGTCCTGTGGAGTCGGAGTCGGCTGTGATATACCTCAAACCTACCGGCTGTGATGTACCTACCTATCACGAGCAGGCTTCAAAACGCTCACACAAAAAACGATGAAATATCTTTCGTACCAAAGTGTTGAAAGCCAACGCGGGGAAACGTGAAGTCTCCTTGACGGTACAGAGAAACCGTTTTCGTTGCTTTTGTTGCACAAACAATCCTTCGGCAGCTGGGCCTGAGCGGGGGGAGGAAAGGGATGTTTCCAGTTCAACGAGCCCAAAATGCACTTCAGCCAATACACTGTAAGCCAAAATCGCACACACACACACCACTTTCCGCTTGCGTGATCAATTTCTTCACTTCACTTCGAAAGGCAACACAGAAACAAGGGCCGGAGGTATCGGTGTGCAGGGACACCCAGCATGGATGAGGAGGGAGAGTGGGTGGGTGGGACGAAGTGTTAATGCAGTTTGCCGAAATGATATTCGCGGAATTTTGGGAGTCCCCCGGCCGCCTTTACTGGACAATTGGCGCTGGAATTTAACTATGGCGGCTGCAGAGCCGTGCCTAAAATGAGCCACACAACCACACATACACTAATACACACTGTTGGGGGGACAATTTATTTTTGGGTGGAAATTCACGGCCAGACGCGCAGAGAGTCGATACGGCGGCGATCGTGGGCTCAATAATGCAACAAAAATCCTCCCGTCCAGCGATCGGTCCGAGGCCAGCCGAATTCCAGCGCACCCAACCGAACGGGGCGATCGAAAACAGCAAAAAAATTCTTGGCCTTCGTCCGACATGGCGCTGGCGCGTTCGTTGCGTTTGCTTGTATGCTCGCTGCGGTTTGCTGTTGTTATTGTTGCTCGTAGTGGTGATGGTGTTTTTATTTGCTGCCTGTTGTTTTGCTCAACCGCCTTTTTATGTGTGTTCACACCGTGGGGCTCGCTCCGAACAAAAAAAACTTTCTCGAAATCGCGGACTCTAGTATGCGCGCGCTGTGAGCACGTTCGTGGAGGAAGGCTGAACGGAGAATGTTTGATAAAATTAGATGTTGATTGATTGAAGTGTACTTTAAATACGCCGTCCACCGCGCTGCGCTGGCTCGGCTGGTACGGGGTGCGGTGCGGTGGGTCGTTGGGTGGCTTGTAGGTCCCGACTGGACGGGCGGTGGCTGGTGCCGGGCGTTCGGGTGATGTTGTTTTCCACCACTTTCTCTTCAAAAAGGCCGTTTTTCGCTTTCACCGCCACCGCCGCGGATCGAATGCGGCTTTAGGGACTTAGGGCCGGCCGGATAGGAGCAGAAGGAGGAGGATAGTGGAAGGGTGGAAGGGGAGAGGAGATGGAAACAGGCGGGGAGTGGAAGGGAAGGTTAGCATGGAGAATGCACCGTTTTTATGACTATGCTCTCGGGCGATAAATATGTCGATACATAATTAGGCGTCACACATATAAACACGGACAGTGAGAAAGGTGGATAGAGAGAAGGATTGAGAGTTGCACATACACACACAAACACACACACAAGAAGAACTTAAATCACAGATGACGATGGTGATGATGATGCCGGTTGTGGGTTGGAAAATCGGATAAAATTCACACTAAGCCAGGACCTAAAGCTGCATCGACCCCGACCCCGCGCGCCACCCCACCACCTCCGCCCCGCCGCGGATAATATCTTTCGTACCAAAGTGTTGAAAGCCAACGCGGGGAAACGTGAAGTCTCCTTGACGGTACAGAGAAACCGTTTTCGTCGTAGTCGTGACATCTTATACCGCCCCGCGTTGTGTGTGCAGAAACCCCTCATCCCCACCTATCGGCCTCAAACGGTCCCCCCCCCCACGTCCGTAGTCGGTCCCCGTGAAGGTGTACCAACGAGCGAAGAAAAAAGGTCAAACGCGCGTCTGGAAGGGATCGGTGGTGGATTACGCAACTCGCGCGAGATCTCATGATCGGACAAGCCCAGGCCGGACGCCGCGCACCAATGATCGGGCGCTCCACAAACCGGGGTTCGAAGCGAAGAGTTTCGCGGGAAATGTGTTGCTCGCGCCATTCCAGATATCCCAAACCGCGGGGAGGGCTTTCCCGCCCAGAATGTCGCTGCTGCGGCTGGCAGTGCTGCAAATGCGCTCCCTATTTACCTTAATTATCAGTTCTATTTCGGGCACCGTTTTTTTCTAATTTCTTCTAAACCCTAGAGCCAAGGTTATTAAAATTTTATGACAAAACCCTCCCCAAACAAAAGGTATTCAATGCCCCGGATATGCCCAGGAAAAAGTTCGGATGTGTGAAACAATCCAGTTGATACGGCGTTTATGTGATAAGTTATTTGACTTTAAAATGGAAACTAAATTTGACGAAGGGTCGACTGTGAAGAAGCGCCAAGATCTAATACCCGAGGTAACTGTTCCCTCTCCGTTTCCTGAATTAAAAAATCGCATACACCCCGCACGGATCATTTTGCAAATACAAAATTTGTTTTTTATTCAAAATATCAATAGTTTCTGTTAGCATCGTCCTCTAAATAACACAATCATCATTTGTCGATAGGCTACTATAGAGATTCCATTGGTTTTTAGTTTTCTGGTTTGTATCTTATTGGTTTTCTGTTATGTTCCTCTCCCCCCCCTCCATCAAGGGGAGCTTTTTCCTTCTTTCCTAACTCCGTGGTGTAGTTAGCGGCAGAATTTTCATCTTCATTTGTACGATCAGCGCATTTTTGCACTGTTTCTTATTGATGCTTAAATCACTTGGGATAAAATCGTCCTTTTCGGCAAGCATTTTGAACCCATCTGCAAATAATAGTTGCCAGTCTCATGGTTTACGATATTTTAGAGATAATTAAATAATTTCACAATTTATTTCCTTACGATTTTAATTTGCTATGTTACATCAGTCAAAGACGGCATATAATGGATTAATTTCGATGAGTTTTAGGCAGTATTTTTGTGTCTCCTATAACATGTTTTGTGTATCATAAGAAAATGCTCTTCTGCTTTTCAATGTACAACTTTCGGATGAATGCCTTTTTTTGGTTTTCTTTAATTTAACTCACCTATGTTTGAATAGATAATATTTTCTACAAGAAACATTAGTTCCAAACCAAATTAATCTGAACATGTTCCATTCCCTCAAAAAAGTAAACCACAGCATCATTTCCGGTTGATTGAAGAGTCCTGTATGTTCCGAGAATTTCTTTTTTCCGGAACGCGCACGGTGGTCCTGCTTCATCGCCACCATGCTGTCGGTCTGCACGCGGCACGTTTGGGTGTGTGTGTTTGTTTACTTTGCTGAGGCCATCGAAAACGGCCGAAACGTCAAACCGAAAACTCGAACAGCATCAACGGCCGCGGCCTGCTGAGGACAATTAACGTACGTTGCTTGCTTTTTCATGAGCCTTCCATTGCATTCGCTTCGTATTTGTGCTAATCTGTGGTTCGTTTTGCTTTCCAGCATAAAGTGTACCAAACGAAAGGCTCCTCGTTGCAACGCAAGGACGTTGCGAGTATACCGGCTCCGTCTGTGCCGGCTTTGCAAGACCCTTGGACGGACCTGCTGCACCTCGAACACCTAGGAAACTGGCCCTGCGAACCCATACGGTAGGTGAACGTCCTCGAAAGGATTAGATGGTAATGTTTGTTTCATGCCGAAGGATGCGCGAGCTGCCGAGAAGAGAACGTCCTTCGGCATCAGGCTGGACTGTGCATACTGTTTGCAAAACAACAAGGTTCTACATACGGCTGACGATGAAAAGCAGTTGCTCTTCATGATCGATCTGGGCTCCTGTATAATACTTATGAGAACGTTAGGTTCCTGGCAAGAATCTTTTAATCGAACGTTCTCGGAATAACAAACAGTTCGTGACTTTGTTAAAATTGCTGCCCGTGAGTGTATTTCCAGAGCAGCATGACAAAATGAGGTTGTCACGAACAAGTAATGACGGCTAAGATCATTCCTGGCTCGAAAGAAGAATGTAGAAGAACCCTACACTTACCTGGTGCTGATTCCGATCGAACTTTTCCCGTGTTATGTCGTGAATCTATCTCCCAGCATTTCCTGTACCGATCAAGGGGAGCTTTTTCCTTCTTTCCTAACTCCGTGGTGTAGTTAGCGGCAGAATTTTCATCTTCATTTGTACGATCAGCGCATTTTTGCACTGTTTCTTATTGATGCTTAAATCACTTGGGATAAAATCGTCCTTTTCGGCAAGCATTTTGAACCCATCTGCAAATAATAGTTGCCAGTCTCATGGTTTACGATATTTTAGAGATAATTAAATAATTTCACAATTTATTTCCTTACGATTTTAATTTGCTATGTTACATCAGTCAAAGACGGCATATAATGGATTAATTTCGATGAGTTTTAGGCAGTATTTTTGTGTCTCCTATAACATGTTTTGTGTATCATAAGAAAATGCTCTTCTGCTTTTCAATGTACAACTTTCGGATGAATGCCTTTTTTTGGTTTTCTTTAATTTAACTCACCTATGTTTGAATAGATAATATTTTCTACAAGAAACATTAGTTCCAAACCAAATTAATCTGAACATGTTCCATTCCCTCAAAAAAGTAAACCACAGCATCATTTCCGGTTGATTGAAGAGTCCTGTATGTTCCGAGAATTTCTTTTTTTCTAATTTCTTCTAAACCCTAGAGCCAAGGTTATTAAAATTTTATGACAAAACCCTCCCCAAACAAAAGGTATTCAATCCTCCCCCACTCCCTCTTTCATCCTGTCTTTAATCGTGTGTTTGCATGAACTCAACTTGCTGTTTGCTTTGGAAAGTACGGTAATTTGCAAGATACTGCGCTTTGTAAACCTGTCAAAAATATGCGCCTGTCTGTGCTGTATTTGTTCTACCTATATGTGTAACGCAAACGGGCGGTCGGAGCGAACCACACTCCCCTTCCCTCACCCCCGCCCAACTTCGAACCCCAAACCCCGAGAGCAAAAAAAAGGCTATCAAATTAACTTTCCCCCACGCACTCCCGGGGCACCGCGCGCGGCCGCCCGCACTGTACGTGACTAGTAAGGAGTAGGGCTGCGGTGTGGGTACCTGTTTAGCAGGATGTTTTAAGTTTAGATGGTTGTTTAGTTCAAATCGTTAATCGGTAATCAGTTTATATTCGGCTTGTTTAAATGCATTTATCTTTTGATGCGTTTGTTTTGGTTTTGGTTTTTTTTGTTTGTTTTGTTATACACATTAATTCGCGCTCGTGTCATTGATTAGGATTCGTAAATTTAGAATATATTACCCTTCGCTACTCCATTCATCTAGTATTCGAATTATGTTCTTTTGTTCTTGTTTTGGTTTTCGCCCTCGTTTTAGTTTCAATTACGCTACAACAATTCTTTTGTTAGTCTAATTACTTTAGCATCTCCCGGCGTCGTTCGTCCCATTCCCATTTGTTTTTTTGTTTGTTTGGTTGTTTAAGTTTGCTTCGTTACTTCATGCTATAAACTCAATTCTCAATAGAATTCATCAATGGCTGCTCAATAGTTTCGCCCTCGTCGCGCGTGCATAAACGCAGCCCCACCGGCCATGCACATCACGTCTCTCTCTCTCCGCGTTGTGTATAGTAAAATTGACATTCACAAATCGAGATTCTTCAACGAGTTCCTTTTCGGCTCTTTAAACATACAATATATAATATATCGATCACTACTATTCGACTAGCGTTTTTTTCTTCTTCTTGTTTTTAGTGAACACCTAAGCAATGAGATACAATGATTTGGGGGAGTAATCTTATGGTAGTTCTTCTCTAGGAGCAAAGAGTTTCGTGTCCAAAATCATAGTTTTGTATCCGCGCGTATCTGTCCCGTTTGACAAATCCGACCCCACGCGTCGGCATCACAGTTGCTAATCGTCTTTTCGCCCAACTGATTGCAGACCGTGCGGCTAGCTGGGCAAGTTAACGCCCCAACGTCTGCAACCGGCCAGAGAAAAGCATTCCAAGCCCGTTAGCAGCCGGTTGGGAGGGAGGTGCACGGAACATCATCGAAATCGGCACGGCCCGAGTGCTGGTAGGTTGGTGGGAGCTGGGCGGGTGCGCAGCCCCCTTCCGGGAACGGAGTCGCTGTAGCGGCGGAGCATCTCAGGCCTTTGGCACACGGTAGGATCGGTCCCATTGGTGTTGGTCCGTTGAGCAAATGTCACTGGTGTTGGAGGGGAGCGCACGCATTCGCACTAACAAAACCCCGCGGGAGAGACAGGAGCGGCAGGACAGCTCAGGGAGGGGCGGGCCAACTGAAGCATCGTACGCGGAGGTAATTGAATATCACTACATCACCTATCGGAAGCTAAAGTGAAGTGCGGTCGTTTAGACGTTGCTCTCGTTCTTGCTGCCCGTCTGCTGCTGGACGTGTTTGGGGCCGGCAGCGTGCGGGCCGTACGGAGCGCCAGCCGTCAGTGGGCCCGGCGGCGGCTCGGCCGCCTCCGACCCGGCCGGGTTGAACCCGTCGACCGCGACGATGCTCCGGTTGGTCGGATGTACGGTGTGTTTCCGCCGCCCGAAGCCTCCGTTCGGCGACGAATGCTCGGCCAGGTTGACCAGCAGCGGAAACGTCTCGGTTCGTATCTCCGCGGCGCCCTGCCCGTACCCGGCCGGTTCGCTGACGCCGACGCCCAGCTTGATCGGTACCAGCGGCTTCACGATCTTGCCCGAGGCGGGCGTCAGCTGCTGCTCGCCTCCGGCGCCCGGCTCATCCGGTGCGCAGCGGCCGCCGTAAAACACCGGGAAGTGTGACTCGAGCAGACCGGCCTTGGCCGGCGGCACCGTAACGGTGTGCGGCGCCGGGTAGGCATTATTATTGTCCTCGTTCCCTGCCGGCGGCCAGCCGCCGGCGGCGGTCCGGCTGTCCGGCTGGGTGGTGGTTTTGCTAAACTTGAAGACGTTGAACGATGTGTACTTGTAGTTGTAACACTCTCGGTGGTTAAACTTCTGGCAGCACTTCTGGTTCGATGGGGCGCTGCTGCTGCTGCTGCTACTGCGGCACGGACAGGACGGACAGCTGGAGGTGCAGGCCGCACGGACCGGATCATCCGTTTCGCCGCCGTTGCCGTTCAGATCGTCCGCCGGCTGGAGCACGGTCCCACCGCCGACGAATGGCGCGATGTCCTTCTCGCTGATCGTCGCCAGCAGACCGTTCTCCTCCAGCCCGGCCCCGGCGGCGGCCTGCTCGTTGTCGTAGCTGTCGAGCGTGGTGCTCGAGTCGGACGACGGCTGGTGGAGCACGAATATCTTGCCCATTCGCTTGTACTGGTAGACGGTGCGGGCGTCTTCCGCGCAGGTCGACAGGTTGCCGCTCACCTTCGGCGTGCGGCGCAGCACCTTCGGCGTGTGCAGCTGCGATTCGGCCCCGGCTCCCTGGCCGCAGGCGGACATGCTCGCCCGCGAGCTGATGCTCGACAGCTCGGACAGGCTTTCCGGGCTCGCGAGCGGCGCCATGCCGAACCAGTCGTCGTGTATCAGGTCGACCTTCTGCACCTCGTACGAGTTGCGGCGCGCCGTTACCCCGAGCGACAGGTTGTCCGACCGTAGCCGCGCGGACGGCGACGGTTGAAACATGAGGTACATATCGTTCCGGGCCGGGTTGGCCGACGCGATAAAGTTGAGTGTTTTGGCGGGCGCGGCCGGGCCCGC
>KZ071204.1:65700-76920 GCA_002091845.1 Anopheles cracens | reverse complement strand
GGGGCATGTTCCCAGTGCCGCGCAAGTGTTGGGCTTCTTATCTTGCCGTGCATCCTCTAACTATCCGTCCGTCCGCGTGTCCGCTACCCGCTGCATTATCTTCCCTCCCCAAGCATGGGAAGAAGCGGTCTAGCACATGCTCGCATGCGTCGCGATGGTGTGCGTACGGCAACTTGAACGCAATCCAACACAGATTTTCTGCTTTGCCACCCTTCCCCGTACAGGCAGGACACCGCACCGTAGGCGAACGGGCACGGTTTTCGTTATCTCGTGACTTGCGCGCTCGATTTTCCCATCGCTGATGTCAGTTTTTACCGTGCGGGTTGGCCGTTGGCACGCACACCCTCGCGAGACGGTAATTCGATCGCATTCCTTCCGCTGGATGGAACCAGCTCGGAGCAAGCGGTGGAGTACTGGTGTCGTTGTTTGGAGCACTGGAACCATCAAGCAAGCTCGGTGTTGTGCAATCCAGCACGGAGCCCTCAACTCCCGGGTGACTCCCCCGCGGGTCCGCGCTCCAAACATCCTTGTCAGCCTTAATTACATAACGTTACGATACGATGAGCCATACCTCATCCGCAGGACGGCTGCATGGCATGCAAATGAAGGCTCCGCACGCACATAGCAACGCGTAGTAGCAACTAGTTTACAATAAAAAGTTGAAGAAGAGCAGAAAAGAAACACACACCCACACTGGTAGCTCCCTCCAGCGCGTTACCGACAGCCTCACGCATACCAGCATGCGGCGCAGGACATGAATGGAAAGCAGCGGAAGCTCGAGTTCCGGTGTGCCCACCACCACCGGGGTCGGGATTTTCCGAAGGTGCGTCGGTTGGCGTCGGATTTGACATTTTCCGCCCGCATTCTGTGGCCGATCGGTTTAGCGGCGCGGTTTCGCGTGGAGTGCGCATGAGCGCAACGAGAGCAGGAGAATCCTACAACGACGAAAAAAACAAACAACGTCCACCGAACGTACAGTGAGACATACCGGAATGCGAACGTACAATGCACGAACTATTTCGTTGTTTGATTGTTGTAAATAACACCTGCAAGAAATGATGGAAGGTTCCTTGCAGATAGATGAACATTGTAAAACATTCAGTGTTTTTAGTGTCTATCAGCAATCTTATCCTCAGCTATAGAAGCTATCAAGCCTCCGAAAAGGCAATTCTCACAGCTTGTTCGACCACGCGTTTACCGCACTGTACGAAACGGTGCGTTTCGGGCTTACAGCACACAGAGAGGGTAGCTCTGTAAACATTCGCCGAACACCCGCCGGTTGTCATTTCGAAAAGGCCGTGGTTTTGCGCTCACCAACGTGCCGACGGGTTGCAATCGGTGGGATTATTTTCCAATAGAGATTTCCACCTCCACCGCGCCGAAGGAGGTGGTGGAATGAAAAGTAATTCGTGCCATGAAACCGTCAGCAGTTTCCCCGCTCGCTTGACGTTTGTTTGCGCCGGACCATTCCTCGCTCAAACACGGAGCTTCCAGCGCATTGGCAGGTACCGCCAGCAATAAACGGTTTATGCTGTGGCATCAGCAACAAGAAACAGGCTCCGTACCGTTGCCGATAAAATGGAAGGCACATGGCATGCACGCCAGGATTAATGTTGAATTAAATTAAGTTGGCTTAACACTGATTAGGGTGTATCGGCTGATAAGAAGCGGCGTCGTCACTAGACGTCGAGACAGAATAAGCATGTTGAGTTCGTCTTCCTCTGCTTCCGACATTGCTGTGCTGGTTTTATCAGCTGCGTGTTCCCACGCCTTTACATTTATAGTTGGAATCCTAATGCACATAGAGATGTAGTCGAGATCTGCACTCACACCAGCGGTGAGTGAAGTAACAAACATGTCTTGGAGACCAATAATGAGTGTTTCTGTATCTCCTCTCATACATATCCATATTGAACACTGGTCAAATATTATCGAAACTTCACGGGCAGCCGCGCGAGATGCATTTCTTCAGATGTAGAATACCGAGATCACGCAAAACCTCACACATTTGATCGTGACGAACTTCTAGACTTCAGAACTACACCTTCAGCCAAACAAACTATTCGGTGTCTACTGCCCTACGTATCGTTAAACATGACAAGTTTGAACGAAATTTATCTTAACACAATTTTATTGAATACTTGTCATTTATCACTAGTCAAGATCAACACAACATTGGCGGAAGCACATGGTACACACGAGTACGCCGCACGCCCGCGCTGTACTGCTCCGTCTACTTATACCCGCACAGCGAACGGCTCGGTACGCACTCAACTGTCCGGGAACAGTTCCCGTGCCGATTTCACGCCCCAGAGTGTGCGATGGCGCTGGTGTTGCTTCGACTTACGGAACTTTGTGTCCGTTCCGTGCAGCCAGTCCAGATACCCGAACGTCCCGAAGCACTCGGTGAATCTGTACGATACGGCAGCGTTAGAACCCCCAAAAAAAATGGCAGAAAACAGTGGCCCGGGCGGACTTACTTTGCGTGATGGTAGTCATGGTACTCGGAGCTGGGAAAGAACGGCAGGTGATACCCGCAGTGGTCGCGTATCGTGTTGAAGATCACCAGCGGGAACCAGATGGCGGTGGTGAAGATGTGCGCCTTCATCAGCTGGATGCCGATCATCGGCGGGATCATGTTGCTGATGATGTGCTCGACCGGGTGGCAGTACATGGCGGTCCAGGCGAACGGGGCCGTCCACTCGTGGTGCTTCTTGTGCACCAGCTTGTACAGCGGCGTGAGGTGCAGGAACCGGTGCACGTAGTAGAAGCCAATCTCGGCGAAGAACACGCACACCACCAGATCGCGCAGTATTTCCCCGACCGACGGCAGCACGCGCACGTTCGGCACGGCGCCTTTGATCGTTGCGTGGTACCCGGCGTAGGTCAGCGGTATCCCGACCACGGTTTGATTGAAAAGGATCGTCAACATCACGCGCCGCAGGTCACTCCACGCGACCGGCTCGTTCTTGCCCGGCTGCGTTTTGTACCGGCGCAGGAACGCCGGCCGGTTGGTGAGATCCATCAGCACAAACAGCCCGCCGACGATCCAGAAGAAGGAGTGCACGTAAACCGTCAGCGCCCACGGGTACAGAAAATCTGGATCGTCACCTGTGCAATAAAGCGAAGATTAGGCGGCCTGGAATGATGATGAGTGGTGACTTGCGCGATTGCCGAAGTACGGCACGCCAATTATTCGTACCGATTACGTCGAGCAGTGCGTTCCACTTCTGCTCCACCGCTGACCCAATTAGGGCACGGGTCGCGAGGGCCGTATCCATCACGCGAGCAGCAAACGCCATCGTTCGCAGTTCATGCCACACTAGTCCCGAGCCGCGAGACAACGGCCATTTTTTGTAACCTTCCGGCGGGCGGCCGAGGGGTCTGGATAAATGGGGACGCTTTCCGCGTTGGGGGGAGGGTTAGAAGGATGCCGAAATCAACACAGCACGCCCAGCACCGGCTTTGCGATAAGATAGCGTGAGGTTAGATTTATCTATATTTCGATCCCGAGCATGATTTAGAGGTTTGCGGCTTATTAGGGGGGCATGTTCCCAGTGCCGCGCAAGTGTTGGGCTTCTTATCTTGCCGTGCATCCTCTAACTATCCGTCCGTCCGCGTGTCCGCTACCCGCTGCATTATCTTCCCTCCCAAAGCATGGGAAGAAGCGGTCTAGCACATGCTCGCATGCGTCGCGATGGTGTGCGTACGGCAACTTGAACGCAATCCAACACAGATTTTCTGCTTTGCCACCCTTCCCCGTACAGGCAGGACACCGCACCGTAGGCGAACGGGCACGGTTTTCCTTATCTCGTGACTTGCGCGCTCGATTTTCCCATCGCTGATGTCAGTTTTTACCGTGCGGGTTGGCCGTTGGCACGCACACCCTCGCGAGACGGTAATTCGATCGCATTCCTTCCGCTGGATGGAACCAGCTCGGAGCAAGCGGTGGAGTACTGGTGTCGTTGTTTGGAGCACTGGAACCATCAAGCAAGCTCGGTGTTGTGCAATCCAGCACGGAGCCCTCAACTCCCGGGTGACTCCCCCGCGGGTCCGCGCTCCAAACATCCTTGTCAGCCTTAATTACATAACGTTACGATACGATGAGCCATACCTCATCCGCAGGACGGCTGCATGGCATGCAAATGAAGGCTCCGCACGCACATAGCAACGCGTAGTAGCAACTAGTTTACAATAAAAAGTTGAAGAAGAGCAGAAAAGAAACACACACCCACACTGGTAGCTCCCTCCAGCGCGTTACCGACAGCCTCACGCATACCAGCATGCGGCGCAGGACATGAATGGAAAGCAGCGGAAGCTCGAGTTCCGGTGTGCCCACCACCACCGGGGTCGGGATTTTCCGAAGGTGCGTCGGTTGGCGTCGGATTTGACATTTTCCGCCCGCATTCTGTGGCCGATCGGTTTAGCGGCGCGGTTTCGCGTGGAGTGCGCATGAGCGCAACGAGAGCAGGAGAATCCTACAACGACGAAAAAAAAAACAAACAACGTCCACCGAACGTACAGTGAGACATAGCGGAATGCGAACGTACAATGCACGAACTATTTCGTTGTTTGATTGTTGTAAATAACACCTGCAAGAAATGATGGAAGGTTCCTTGCAGATAGATGAACATTGTAAAACATTCAGTGTTTTTAGTGTCTATCAGCAATCTTATCCTCAGCTATAGAAGCTATCAAGCCTCCGAAAAGGCAATTCTCACAGCTTGTTCGACCACGCGTTTACCGCACT
This sequence comes from Anopheles cracens, assembly GCA_002091845.1. Lineage (NCBI taxonomy): Eukaryota > Metazoa > Arthropoda > Insecta > Diptera > Culicidae > Anopheles > Anopheles cracens. Next base: position 72,170 of record KZ071204.1, on the reverse strand, counting down.
GTACGAAACGGTGCGTTTCGGGCTTACAGCACACAGAGAGGGTAGCTCTGTAAACATTCGCCGAACACCCGCCGGTTGTCATTTCGAAAAGGCCGTGGTTTTGCGCTCACCAACGTGCCGACGGGTTGCAATCGGTGGGATTATTTTCCAATAGAGATTTCCACCCCCACCGCGCCGAAGGAGGTGGTAGAATGAAAAGTAATTCGTGCCAAGAAACCGGCAGCAGTTTCCCCGCTCGCTTGACGTTTGTTTGCGCCGGACCATTCCTCTCTCAAACACGGAGCTTCCAGCGCATTGGCAGGTACCGCCAGCAATAAACGGTTTATGCTGTGGCATCAGCAACAAGAAACAGGCTCCGTACCGTTGCCGATAAAATGGAAGGCACATGGCATGCACGACAGGATTAATGTTGAATTAAATTAAGTTGGCTTAACACTGATTAGGGTGTATCGGCTGATAAGAAGCGGCGTCGTCACTAGACGTCGAGACAGAATAAGCATGTTGAGTTCGTCTTCCTCTGCTTCCGACATTGCTGTGCTGGTTTTATCAGCTGCGTGTTCCCACGCCTTTACATTTATAGTTGGAATCCTAATGCACATAGAGATGTAGTCGAGATCTGCACTCACACCAGCGGTGAGTGAAGTAACAAACATGTCTTGGAGACCAATAATGAGTGTTTCTGTATCTCCTCTCATACATATCCATATTGAACACTGGTCAAATATTATCGAAACTTCACGGGCAGCCGCGCGAGATGCATTTCTTCAGATGTAGAATACCGAGATCACGCAAAACCTCACACATTTGATCGTGACGAACTTCTAGACTTCAGAACTACACCTTCAGCCAAACAAACTATTCGGTGTCTACTGCCCTACGTATCGTTAAACATGACAAGTTTGAACGAAATTTATCTTAACACAATTTTATTGAATACTTGTCATTTATCACTAGTCAAGATCAACACAACATTGGCGGAAGCACATGGTACACACGAGTACGCCGCACGCCCGCGCTGTACTGCTCCGTCTACTTATACCCGCACAGCGAACGGCTCGGTACGCACTCAACTGTCCGGGAACAGTTCCCGTGCCGATTTCACGCCCCAGAGTGTGCGATGGCGCTGGTGTTGCTTCGACTTACGGAACTTTGTGTCCGTTCCGTGCAGCCAGTCCAGATACCCGAACGTCCCGAAGCACTCGGTGAATCTGTACGATACGGCAGCGTTAGAACCCCCAAAAAAAATGGCAGAAAACAGTGGCCCGGGCGGACTTACTTTGCGTGATGGTAGTCATGGTACTCGGAGCTGGGAAAGAACGGCAGGTGATACCCGCAGTGGTCGCGTATCGTGTTGAAGATCACCAGCGGGAACCAGATGGCGGTGGTGAAGATGTGCGCCTTCATCAGCTGGATGCCGATCATCGGCGGGATCATGTTGCTGATGATGTGCTCGACCGGGTGGCAGTACATGGCGGTCCAGGCGAACGGGGCCGTCCACTCGTGGTGCTTCTTGTGCACCAGCTTGTACAGCGGCGTGAGGTGCAGGAACCGGTGCACGTAGTAGAAGCCAATCTCGGCGAAGAACACGCACACCACCAGATCGCGCAGTATTTCCCCGACCGACGGCAGCACGCGCACGTTCGGCACGGCGCCTTTGATCGTTGCGTGGTACCCGGCGTAGGTCAGCGGTATCCCGACCACGGTTTGATTGAAAAGGATCGTCAACATCACGCGCCGCAGGTCACTCCACGCGACCGGCTCGTTCTTGCCCGGCTGCGTTTTGTACCGGCGCAGGAACGCCGGCCGGTTGGTGAGATCCATCAGCACAAACAGCCCGCCGACGATCCAGAAGAAGGAGTGCACGTAAACCGTCAGCGCCCACGGGTACAGAAAATCTGGATCGTCACCTGTGCAATAAAGCGAAGATTAGGCGGCCTGGAATGATGATGAGTGGTGACTTGCGCGATTGCCGAAGTACGGCACGCCAATTATTCGTACCGATTACGTCGAGCAGTGCGTTCCACTTCTGCTCCACCGCTGACCCAATTAGGGCACGGGTCGCGAGGGCCGTATCCATCACGCGAGCAGCAAACGCCATCGTTCGCAGTTCATGCCACACTAGTCCCGAGCCGCGAGACAACGGCCATTTTTTGTAACCTTCCGGCGGGCGGCCGAGGGGTCTGGATAAATGGGGACGGTTTCCGCGTTGGGGGGAGGGTTAGAAGGATGCCGAAATCAACACAGCACGCCCAGCACCGGCTTTGCGATAAGATAGCGTGAGGTTAGATTTATCTATATTTCGATCCCGAGCATGATTTAGAGGTTTGCGGCTTATTAGTGTGCTGAGCTGTGTTGACATTGCCCCTTTGCCCGCTCGGCGATCGGCTTGCGTAACATCGCCCGGCACCCGTGCTCGGATCGTTGCCCCGACGCCGAATTTGGCGGCACCGATAAAGCAAAACTATAGATAGCGAAAGATAGCCAAACGATGGAGCCGCCAAGTGTCTTCCGTTCGACGGAGAAATTATGCTTTATTTACCCCGCAGGGTAAACACCCTTTACAAGACTTAAAGATCATCGACACAGCCGAATCGCGATATAACCGCAACGATATGGCCTACCTGCGAGACGCGCCGTATCGGCGGTTCTATCGCTGTGCCATGATTGTATCCCACGCCAAAGTTAATTATCACCGTGAGTAACCGATTTGTACCGCATCCGTACGCGACTCTGCCACCGCCCTGCTGCTAATGCTACGCGTGTTTCGCTTTCTAGTTAGTTGCAAGTTTGGAATGCATCCAAGATAATGCTGCAATGGGTCAGGTGCTCGAAGTCTAAAAGTCTCGAAGTGCTAAAAGTAAGCAAAAATAAAACCTCCACTATCTTGAATTTTAAGGCTGGTACCTGGGATAGCTGGGGCTGGAATAGCTGGTACCATACACTTTTTTTCAAATGCGTATCACGCATTATTTATTGTTTTGTTGAGCAGGGAGCCCTGGTTCTGTTTTTGGTTTTCAAACATGCCTACACAGGAACACACTTCGGAAATTTTAAAATCTCGCAAATTGCACAACAGTTGCGTTCCAAAGAATTACATGTAAGCGACTAAAACACTATTGCATTATGCACCCTACTGAACAAGTGTTTTGTGCACATGAAAGTTGTAGCAAAAAATAAGCTTCCTTTCGTTCAGAAAGCTATTTACAACATGTATAGTATTTTTAAATTATATCTGATAGTTACTGCCGTGTAGTATACTTAAAGAACCTAATGGCTTTAAATTAATGTTAGTGTAGTTTATTCAATTAAATATTGCCAATTGGCAGAGAGGAACCGATTCAACGATTAAATTCCGGAGAATTGACGGGCTACAATATTAAACCAATTTTACACATTCTGACCACATCGTAAAAAGAAGATACCTCAGACCGCGTGTCAACGACAAACCGTTTCGGAAAGTAAGCTAAATCTATTACTGAGGGTGCTTCTTCGATGCGAAAGATGCCTAAAACTATTTCACGTATACTAAAACGATCTATAGACACCTACACTATAATTGTTGAGATGGTCTACGTTTGTCTTATGTAGAAAAAAAGCACAGTGAAATATGTGGGCGTGATGCGTTGTAAGTAAGCGACGCGCTTTCGCTACTCGCTGTGTACACCCTACAAAACCGCACCTGATGCGATCGAATATTTCCATAGATTCGGCAGTTACTACGCTCCAAAAACACAATGGTCTTACTGCTAGCTACTAGCCCTCTTCTTGAACTGGATGTTGTCGGAAGATACGTATCCTGCGGGCGAGTTTATACAGCGTATGGTGCATCGTCAGTGAGATAGAGTTATCATACGGAAGGATCGTATTTTGTCATACTGCTTGAAGCGCCGCTCATTAAACTCCTTTGTCGATGCTGCACTGCATTACAATGCTGAGATCAGCCCACGGTGCCTGCATCTAATACAGACCTATCCATGGTACGATGTCCTGTCCCACCACCAAGGAGGTAACGAAAACCTTGCTGTACTCAGCAGGCATGTAAAGCACTGCAAAGAAAAGGAATGCGAGTAAACTAAACCGGTGTATTTCCACAGAGAGTTGAGTTTATATGATCGACTTACCTATGACGTTGCCATGACAACGACAAGCGAATGGCCAACCAGAATCTAGCCGTAGCCTTACGTTTCGCGCACATGATCGCCGTCAACGGCATTACAAATTACATAGCTCAAGCATTTTCGTCACAGCAGCATAAATGCACGAGCATCAGTTATCATCCACACAATACACACTTAGCAAAACATAACCAGCAACAAGAAACAGCGTGCAATGCTTCACATTATCATTAACAATCCAAGCACAACTCACAGTCACTTGAAAATTCTTCGGAATGAACCGATATGGAATCATTGCGTTGTAGTGGTAGATGCGATTGTGCATGTAGCGCTACTGTCAAACTTGTAAAAGAAACAACGTTTGACAACGTTCTCGAATCAAAGGTGGCTGTGTAGTGGACTTGCATTGCCAATCGCCATTTTGTCGTTGTTGCTGACTTTTCAAACACATTCGCTACGTTGAACACTCGCCGGTAAAAAACGAACGCTATTCAAACTTCTGCGGTTGGATTTCGAAATCGTAACCGGTGGATCGTCTTGTTAACTCGAAGCCGAATAAGCGAAAAACAGCAAACGAACGCGGGCAGCATTTGTTGGCCAAAAAATGGCCATCAAAGTAATTCCATCCGTAAAGACAATGCTGCAGATCAAACCGACGCGGGAGATGTGCGAGTTCATAATTAGTGGTCTCACACCGTCGTCGCCGCTACCGGAAAATTTGTACCGAATTTTCACCAATTATCAATCCCAACTAGCAGCCGACGAAAAGCCGCATTACAACATGGCACACGTGGGGAAAGAACACACCGTTTTAGCATTCAAAGCGATTGCATTGGGACGCGCGCTGCAACTCAACATACCCGACATGGCACTACAATACGAATTGGAAGTGGATAAAAGTTTCGAAACAGACTACGTGCTATCCTTTGGTGATATTGAATGGCTCGCCAAGCGGAAGGGTGAGCTGAAAATCGTGTATCCAACGATTAATTATCTTCTGATAGGAAGCGAGATCATTCCGACTGGCGGGGCCCATTTGAATAACCCCCAAACTTTGCAAACGGCGTATTACAGATGCATCAATAAGCTCAAGAATTACGTCGAAAACGAAAATTAAAGAACGGGAAGTGCAAGAGAAGTACACGTAATACACGGCAGCAATACTGATGGCTAAGAAGGCGATAAAATGGATCGTCGAAGAAAAATAATACCAAATTGTACCTGCTTGCATGGAGTCGCTACTAATTCACCACTAGGCAATCGCATAGTTTCATACAAATAAGAAAACAAAATAAGTATAACGTTTTATAACCAACCATCGGCGATTGAGAACTTTTTTTAATATTATTAACAAATCAGTCCATTACGCAGAGCGGATGTCGAAGTTTAGCTACCTCGCAAATGAACGAACTTTTAACCTTTCAACGCTTGTTCGTCATTATAAAGATGCAAGCTTCTGCTTCAAGTAGTATATTACTTTCGTCTTATCCTGCAATAAAATCGAAATCCAATACGTAACCATATCCTAACAATAGCATGCTTGTGCGGCAAAGGGACAATTGAACCGGTGTTGACGAAAACCAATGAGTAGTGCGAATCGAAACAAGCAAATCTTCCGAACTCGGTTTCGTTTCAATTGGTCCTAATGAAGCATCGTGCTGTTCCATAGGTTATAATGACGACGAGGCGGGAGGTTTTTGTTTTATTATTATTTCATTAATTGATAGTTCATTTGGCTTGGTTTCTTCTCGGAGAAGAAGTTTCGTAGCACCAGGACCTGGCCGATGGCGATCAGCAGGATGGCGGCCGTCTCCGTCAGCGACCACCACAGAACACGCTCGTTAAGATCTTCCGCGCGCTTCCGGCCTGTAAAGGGCAAGCGAAAGCAAGGGCAATAAGTGTCGCGTGTCGCGGAACCGCCTTGTCCACGCGCTTACCTTGTGCCTCGCGCAACCGATGGTGGGTTTGATAGTCGAGAATGGCGTTTAGACCTTTGTGGATCTCCTGGGCGGACGATTCCAGCTGCGTCAGCACGGTCGCGTGCTCCTCGATGCCGGGCAGCGGTTGCTCTTCGCCCACCTGGAAGTCCATGTAGACGATCTTATGCGAGAAGGTCGAAAACTCGTTGCTGAAACAGGCAACGTACACGCCGGACGCCTGCGGTGGAGAGAATGGGGTTAGTGTTCGGGCGCCGGTTTGCATTTCGCTTTCGCTTCCCCGCGCAACAACGTACCGCAGCGACGAACTGGTAGGAGTCGAACTGGGTTTTGATCTGCCGATAGATCACTTCTCCGGCGGGACTCTCCAGCGTGACATCGACATCGTATTTTCCGCCGCTGACAACCTGCGATAAAT